>CAIGRH010279347.1:0-20741 GCA_903798295.1 Fraxinus nigra
ACCATTGGGTCTAGAATTTGTTCCAATTGCCAAAAAAAAAAAAATTGAAAAAAAAACCATACCGAATAACATTCGTTTGACTTTGTTTTGCATGGAAATTGTCAATAAAAATGAATTTTTTTTTACCATTGTGTCTAAAAAATTTTCCTAAAACTGAAGATGAATATGATATAATGTCCAGAATTCCTTATTCTAATGCTATAGGTTCTGTAATGTATTTAATGATTTGTACTAGGCCTGACTTTACTTATAGTATTAGTATATTAAGTAGATTTATGAGTAATCCTAGAGAAGATCACTAGAATGCCTTGAAATGGTTATTTAGGTACCTGAAAGGTACTACTGATTTAGGTTTAGTGTTTAAATCAAATAAGAAGGGTGTGATTTTAAAGGGATATACAGATTTCGACTTTGTTGGTGATAGAAGTAATAGAAAATAAACATCATCCTATTTTTATTTTTTATTTGGTACTGTCATAAGTTGGAAGTCTCAATTACAAAAGATTATTGCATTGTCATCTACTAAAGTTGAATATATCTCAGCTACTGAATAATCAAAGTGCTCGTGTTTCATGATAGAACAAAACACATTGATGTTAAATATCACTTCATTAGAAATGTTATTTTTAAGGAAATAATAAAAATTGAAAAGATTGCTACACAGAATAATCCATTTAACATGGGTACTAAAGTGATTCCCTTAAAACAGATTTCTAAATTGCCTTAAATTCCTTTCTTTTAATTCTTTGTGATTCTCATACATGTACATAGAGCAAGTGAAAATGAAATTTGAAAATGTTCCCAGATGCACTGATAGTCCAAATTCTAGTAGCAAGGTAAAGAATGTTGAAGTCGAACACTGGTTCTCACTTCTGTGTCCCAGAATTATTGTTATTATTATGAAATCGTGTTCTGGGGGGAAATACACTTTTATTAAGTGTAAAATGTTTTCTCTTGGATGATTAACACGTGTATCATTTCTGGTCGTTGGATGGTTAATTGTTTTTTACTTGGGCTCGATGACTCTTGGGTTGTTGGAACTGTTCATGTATTTTGGAGTCTTCTGGTGCTCCTTCGTGTTCGATAGAAAAGAGAGAAAGAGGAAGCAAAGGGGTTAGGGTTTGCTACATTCGCTTGATTCACTTAAAATCTCCGATTTTAAGTGTACTTTGTGATAGAGTAACCTTCATTGTATAATATTCTGAGTGAATATTGTGAGAATCTGTGTGATTTCTCCGTTGCTAGTTCTGGTTTAGTTCGAAGGTTTTCTTGAAGATATCTTGGTAAATCTTTGTAGATCTATCATTTTGTTTGAGAAATAAGTCTCTTGTTTCGTTTCTCTGAAAATTTGTAACTTTCATTGCCGTTTTGGGCTGTTTTAGTGCAACTGAGTATAATCATTTTTTTGGATGCTCAATGATGGAGGATGTAGGTGTTAGAAGCGGTCACCAAACCTTCAGCGTTTCGGCCGAAATAATTCTTTAAGTGAAACTTTACTTTCTGTTTGCTTCGATTAATCTTGTTTCTCGACACTTATATCGTGTGGTCNTTGTGAGAATCTGTGTGATTTCTCCGTTGCTAGTTCTGGTTTAGTTCGAAGGTTTTCTTGAAGATATCTTGGTAAATCTTTGTAGATCTATCATTTTGTTTGAGAAATAAGTCTCTTGTTTCGTTTCTCTGAAAATTTGTAACTTTCATTGCCGTTTTGGGTTGTTTTAGTGCAACTGAGCGTAATCATTTTTTTGGATGATGAATGATGGAGGATGTAGGTGTTAGAAGCGGTCACCAAACCTTCAGTGTTTCGGCCGAAATAATTCTTTAAGTGAAACTTTACTTTCTGTTTGCTTCGATTAATCTTGTTTCTCGACACTTATATCGTGTGGTCCTTACTTTTCAGATTGGTTATGTACCAGGCAACTACTAGACAGATCATAGAGAAATTAGAAGTAGGATTGATTTCAGATTCACATAATCAATCCAAAGATGGAATTTTCAAGAAAGAGAAAGATAGAGAAGTCTACCCTGCAAATTTGTCTAGTGGAGAAGGCAATAGCAAAAATTTTAATCAAAGAACTTTCGACTAGAAAAGATAATTATCTTGTCACCAAAGATAATGATACATGTAGAATAATACCATTTATTCATTGGTTAATCCAAAGGCACTCGCAATAATCTCATACGAAAATAAATTAATATATATTTGATTTCNACTTTTCAGATTGGTTATGTACCAGGCAACTACTAGACAGATCATAGAGAAATTAGAAGTAGGATTGATTTCAGATTCACATAATCAATCCAAAGATGGAATTTTCAAGAAAGAGAAAGATAGAGAAGTCTACCCTGCAAATTTGTCTAGTGGAGAAGGCAATAGCAAAAATTTTAATCAAAGAACTTTCGACTAGAAAAGATAATTATCTTGTCACCAAAGATAATGATACATGTAGAATAATACCATTTATTCATTGGTTAATCCAAAGGCACTCGCAATAATCTCATACGAAAATAAATTAATATATATTTGATTTCATCGATGCAATGATATTAGTAGAAGTGCTAATGCTATGACCATTATCACCAAGATAAGGATCTACATACTCATGATTCATTAATGGAAAAATTAGAGTGGGTAATGTGATACGTTTTATTGTAAACTTTAATAACAGTGAAAATTAATTCAATTTCAAGGATTTCTGATGTGTACAGCATTGTTTAGATAGTGGAAGATTAAAGATTTATAGAGCATTTTACACCATTGAATGTCCCGATGGCATTTTTAAATTCAAATAAGACCTTTATTGACTCTATAAGACACCTCTAAGCCAAATGTACAGTAAGTAATCATTTTAAATGCTTTCTGAAGGTAAATAAAAAATGTACACATTTTTTTTATGGGAAATCAGCAACTTTATCCCCTCTATATAGGCTGGAGACCCACCATGTTCAAGTTTGTTAGATTCTATCTAATATAGTTAAATTATAGACAATTTATGTAAGAACGAAGGCAGAAAGAAGAAATTTCACGCGTTAAAATAGAATTCTATGGCATCACATTAAAAGTTTGAGAGAATTGCAAAATCCAATTGAAGTTTCATTGTAGAATACCAAATTTTAACATGGAAACTAATTAAATTACTCTCATTTCCAATGCTAATGACTCTACATAAGTGTGACTCTTAAATAAAGAAAAACTTACTATATATATATATATATGGATAAATTATTCAAAATATATGTATATGATATACACGCGCTTGTTTAGACGCCAACATGAATTGAATTCAAGAGGCATCCATGATGCAAGCAGTTGATCTCTTTGCCCTTTCCATGATTGGACACCACGGTTAGGGTTGGACAAAAATCAATTTGAACCAGTCAAATCGATCAATCCAACACAGACCAACCGATTTGGATTGGTTTCGGGTTAAGTTGTGTTCTTGGTTATCTATTAAAACCCAATAAAACTCAACTCAACCCAACAAATTAAAAAATATTAAGAAAAAAATTAGTACTTCACACCAAAAACCTAATGATCAAATTCTCCTCTACCTCACGTCTCTTCTACCTCTTGTGTCTTATGCCTCTCATTGCTGCTCGTGCATCGATTTCTCGACTCGATTTTTTGACTAAACACTTGGATTGAAAAATAAGATTTTGTATTGAGTTCGGATGATTTAACTTTTTTAGTATTTACGTTGAATTCATTTTATTCAATAGGTATAATATGCAAGTATTCAACATGTATTTAGATTGATTTAATATGTATTTAATTTGATCATGATATAATCTATTTAACATATTTTACAATATTTTTAATTTATATTGTTCTATTGAAATGGAACTTAACCTCACGGACCATTGATCCAACTTTAATCAACTTAAGGCATTTCAAATCACCATTTTTAATGTAACTGAAATTTGTCCAAATTGAAATGGTATCAAACTTTAAAAAAATTGTTCAAATTCAACGAAAAAGATCACAACCATTGGGACCATAAAAAAATGTCCAACTTGAATTGGACTCAAATCCAAATCAATCAACCCAACCCAACCCAAACCAACCCGAGTTTGAACGGTTCAGATTGGGCTGGGTTTCAACCGTGAATGAGTTGGTTTCGATTTGAATTATTATCGAACCGAACATGTTGAGTTGAGTTTGGGTTGGACTCAAAATCAATCTAATCCAACTCACGCCTAGCCCTAACCGCGGCATTAGCTCATTAAATCTTTGTATATACTTCTCCAGAGACAATACCTTGCTTCAGAATTTCATTGTGCGCAACAAGCAAATTTCCTAAAAAGTCTATCCTGCTGTTTAATACTCTAAATGATCCATATCATGAAGAAGTTGACTTAAGCAGCAAATAAAACTCGTAGACATTATCAATTCACAACAGCATCAAACTGATGTAAGAAAGACATGGGGATTACAGTTATGGAAGAATTTACAATACGAGAATATATAAAACTCGAAGTCGAAACAACGGTAGAAGCTGTTTTAGGTTCATATTTAAATTGAAGAAATTAATGAAAGAAATGAAGATAATAAGAATAAGGAACTCTACGCATCACATCCAGGGCCCGCCTTGAGGCAAGAAGGCCCAAAATTGGAGGGGGCCTCAATTTTTGGCCCATTTGTTTCCATCTGGCCCAAAATCTGAGTGGCCTCAATTTTGTCCCGATTAATTTTTTGTTTTTAAAGACTAAATGAATCAAATCGCGTATTCATATCATCCTCTCCTTCACTTTCAACTCCAACCGTCGCAACGCCGCAGTCTATGGACTCCAGTCTCTCCTTCCCTTTTTTCCCAAATAATTCCACTTGACCAGAAAAATTTCACTAGAATTTCACCAGAAATCTCACATGGAGGTGGGTCCCACTAGTGAATAAAATATTGCAAAAAATGCGGACCCACCTACATTGTGTGTTGTCTCTTAGTTTTCTGTGTGCACAGTATTCTGTACCTACAGCATGTTTGCCTTTTTCCTCCCTCCCTCCCCTTCCCTTCACTCTTTCACAAATCACAATCCACATAATCACAAAATTCACATTTCAAAACAACCCTAACTGTGTCGTCCGTGTGACTGCGAGTCGCGAGTCGAGGTCGACCGCTCGTTAATGTACTTTGGCTAGTACTTCCGCCAGTTTCATAGACCAACCGCTGCGACCGTCGACTGTAATTCAATGATGAGTTCGATTCTAATTTCTGAGCAGGTAGTTATTATTATTATTATTATTATTATTATTATTATTATTATTATTATTATTTTGTTATTACTCAATTGAGGCCTGTCAAAAGGAATGTCAAGATTGTAGCAACTATGAAAATGTTAACACTTAAAAACTATTAGTCATTTATGATTTAACTAAAAATGGTTTCTTACTTTGGTAAAACTGTAGGTCTGTAATCACGCTAAAATGTATTTAGTACTTCAGCATTGGTGCTTTTATATGCAACTTAGGTAAACATTTATTTTGGGATGTCTCTTGCAGTATGTTCACCTAACCAGTGGCTGGTCAAGTTCATTTCATAGCTTAAGACTTTGTATTGGTGGTTAATGTGAAATTTTTATTTCAAGCTTATGAGATGCGACGGTGGAATTCTCAACCCATCGAAGGTTTAATAGCATCGTGGAATCCAAACAAGGGTTCAAAAGATCTAATTTTTCTGTACAACTTCCCAATCTCCTATAAAATATGAAACATTGTGAGAGTTTAATTAGATTTCAAGAAGTCCTAAACCTTGTAGAATTCCAAATTCTATTTTAAAGCTCATAAAGTACTTGGCTAACTTCCAGTTCAAGTTCCATCAAAACCAATTGAGTACTTGGCAGTAAACTTCAGGGCCCTGTGGAACTAGTCGAGGTGCGCGCAAGTTGACCTGGACATCCACGGTTATAAAAAAAAAAAGTACTTGGCTAACTTGTGCTGATGACTCTAAACTAAGAAAACGTGACCTCAAGCAAAGTAAATATTCTGGAATATAATTTTTTTTTCACAAAACACCGAACTACACCTAACCAGAAAATACTTGTGAAACAGACTAGTATATGAATAACAACTACGCTAGTATGGGGAATTTTCTAAAAAGTAGATTAGCATATTTCAAAGGAATAACTTTTGTACTAATACATACTGTTGAAGATATTTCACATTCCTAAGCAAGTTCTTCCTGTGATCTTACTTATTCCAGAGCATTTTATTGCATGAATCACACCCTCACATAAGAATAAATTCTCATATACTCTCTGGTAACCATTAGCATGGTAAAAATCATAGCTTACACTATCAGCAAACAAATATCACTGATCACAATTTCTATTTTCTCTAGTAATGACTCATCCTAATTTCCATTGTCTCTCTCTCCAGGAGCAAATTTTACTATTTCAGAGATGATGTAAAACGTAAGCTATGAAAAAAGAAGTATTGCATTTTCTTATATTTACAACAAAGTTAACAATGTTGAAAGTTGAAACATATTCGTTTCGATCCATACATAATTGGATCTACGAATACTTAATTTGATCTAATATTACAAAACCATGCATTTTTATCATATATTACAAGACTGTACCTGTCTGCAGTTCTGCACTAGTAACAGTAAGAAATACATAACTGCTATGAGCAAAGGGGCTTAAGCTTGCTACAGTTCATACACAGACTGAAGCTATGGCTGTTTCCTTTCAACTTCAAGAGAAATTTCATTACGACGCGTGAATGGAAGTGTAAATGGTGGATTATACTGCACAATTAGAGAAGTAGAAGGCAACTCAAATTCTGATCATTTAGTAATATTTGTATTCCGTATTGACATATTGCTAATACCTGTGCAACTTCCACCAATGCACCCTCTTTCACACGAAATTCTGTGTCATTATTCAGTAAGTCTCTGAGTCTTGATTCCCGGCGTTCGACTTCTTCATCAGTGATAAAGCCTGACAAAAATTCAGAAGAAAAACTGATTAAAAAATCTGGCTCGATGCATTTGAAGTGAGTTTCTATGTCGCTTCATTTGTGCTGCTAGGTCCTCATAACTGGCTGCATTGATTTAAATTCACGTCCTATCATTTGTGCCAACTAATTTTCCTTCCATAATGTATGGCTTAGTATTCTAATTTCTGAGATATTACAAACCCTAAACTCGTCAACCAATCAACTTCATTAAAAAAGAAAAGAAAACAAAAAGGACCTACGTAAACTAGTAAGACAGACAAAAACCGAAGATAACTTGCGAAATAGTAAACAAAATAAAATCTCATTTGAGCACAGTAACATAGCATGAACATTTTCATGATGCTACAGTAACTCATCCTTTCTCTCTTATTTATTTACGTAAATCAAATTCCTTCTTGACCACAAGACCTTCTAAAAGAAAACAGACCTGAAAATGCAACAACTGCGATGATTTTCCTTGGCACCTCTTTGATAGTCACAGAAGAATCCTTGGGCAATGGCAAGTTGGAACCATACTTTGAGGGCATGACAAAGGACATCTTCCATTTATCTTGATCTTCCACCTAAATGAAACCTCAATCTGATCAGATCGGGATTAAGGTGTGCAGAAAATCATGAAAAGCTTGAGATACTGGCTGAAATGAAATGCAAAACAGTTTCTAGAATTCGTTCTAGAATAATATTGTACTCTTGACATGTAGATTGCAAGACCTTAGTTCTGAGAGAACAATTTCAACTCGTATCCAATATTCATCTTAAAAAGTAGAACCTTAACATGTTCAGAAATTGACTATCTAATTTGCTCATTTGTTTACTCTGCTTCTTTTTATATGATAAGTCAATAATATTAGAGAATCCTACATAAAACAGGCAAATGGTGAAATAGCCCCCTTCAATTTGCTGAAGAGCTTGGGAATCCTCAAGTAACTATACAGTACATCTTAAGACCTAAAAGGAATGTATCAATGTAACTCACACAAGACCCCATGATGAATAAAAAAGTACTTAGAAGCGAGTAGAAGCAAAGCGAAAGAGATATCTCTGTTATGATGAATCCTTGTGGCCAGTTATTCAGCCGACTTTTAAGAGACCTCACATTTATGGATATCAACATTAACATGCTTCAAGTATGAAATAAAGAGAAAAAGAGTATATCGATAAAGAGAGAACATAAACCATGTGAGAGCTTTACCCTTTTAGTTATCACAGGGGTTGTCATTTCCATTTTCTCCCCAACCGATTGTACTTTACGAGTAAAAACAGGCGTAGTCATCTCCATTTGCTCCTTTCTTGTATTCTGGAGTCATCATGATCTCATGAGGAATAAACCATGGAATAATAAAAATAAGAACAACAAAAACAAAACAAAACAAAACAAAATTAAAAATAAAAATAAGAATCTAATTTTGAAGCAAAACATTCTTTTCAATCTCTAAAAGTACTTAATTACCTTACCAAACAAGTACTCAGCCAGCACGTTGAAGGATTGAGATGCCCCTGTAAAATCAAATCCATACTTCCCTGGCATTGTTGTCTCAGCAATAACGTAAGGCTGTTTTTATTACATGGAGGAGAACATGCACAGAAACACAGAAATGGAACGATTAATATGTGCGTAACTATTTATATGATTTCATTGAGAATATCTGATATCTCGTTAGGTTTACTGAAGCAACAGGGACTCATTTAATTGTATAGCATTGTGCTTGGTGACTAGTGTTGATTGCCAGGATCCATAATTTCGTTCTTGTTCTTCATTCAGGCTTTACTTGTAACATAACTTCCAACAACAGAAAATAAAATATCATCACACCTGTTCATTTACACTTATATACTGTCAGATCATTTAGATAATATACTCGAGGTTACAATTTCCATCAAAAATAGTAGCAAGGCCACCTGGAGTCCAGTGGAAATTGCCCTGCTGAACTTTGGAGTTTTTTTTTTTTTTAATAAGTTAAGAAACTTTTTTGTTGTTTTTCATTTCATAATTTTGATATTTTAACGTGTAGAAAAACTATGCTCGACCTATTTAGAGAATTTAATTGGTGATTACAAACTGTTGATCAATGTCATTTGGTCTGCTGAGCAAATACTCCTGATTTCCACAATATTTCATCAAGCTTTATCTACAAGTTAAATTGTATTTTTGGCTCATGACATCTTCAAGATCTGCTCAATCTAAGTTAACATGATCTATTTGATGGAAGAATTAGAATAGGGACAATATAAATTAAGAAAAATAAGTTAAAATATTGATCATTATAGTTGAGTAGTGTCTCTGAGATATGTACTTAAAATCTTTTGGTTAAACCATTTCTTCGTGTTTTTCATATAAATGTTATCATTTACATCATTAGATTCTAGATAAACTATATAAATACTATTGTGTTATTGTTTTGTTCTAAAATTATTATTTTTAACTAAGTCATGCCCCCACTGAATTATATTCCTGGCTCCTCCCGTGATCAAAGTCATGGTTCCAGAGTAGCACTAATTTGAAATCAGTTATATGGAGAGAGTTGCAGTTATTCTCAGTATCCAAAATTCCACTTTCTCTAGCAAAAAAGAGTAAGTCTCGCTTTTAGAATACATCTGATTGTCATAATAAATTGGTACTTCCAGACAGTGTCACTTCTCAGACACTTTCGTATGTATTTTAGGACTTTACCACTGTAAATATTATGGCAACATTCAACTTTTAGAGTTGATCTTTGACTACAACCCCATTATTAATATAAAACTGCCACATATTCGACAATAAATCTAATTTCTCTACAAGGCTACTCCTGCCACCAAATGAAACACACTTGCAAACAAATTGGGACCAAAAATGGCATTGCTAAATGGAGCAAAATTACTGGTATACTTCTCTACATTCAGTTACTTTTACACTAAAAACTAGGTGCCTGTGCATAACTTTTAAGAAACATTGAGTTATGGATGTAAAAACGCAACGAAATTGGACCTAAAAACTTTCACAAAAGACAGAATGATAAAAGAGTACCTTGACTTCTCTTATCTCATACTGATCATTACGACTCAGAATTTTAAATTCCACTGTCTCGAGATCAGGAACTTCAACAAATAACCAAAACCAGAAAACAAAATAATTAGATGACAAATAAAGATCTCCATTAACAATGAAAATAGCAATTGTCAAGCAGTAATAATATAATTAATACCGGACATCAAGGCTTCTTCAAAGTTCCGGCTCTCAAATTTGCTATTCGGAACTATATATTTCGCAGTCTCAGTTGCCAAATCAATCAAAACTAACAATAATAACCCGAAAAATTAGAGAAAAAATTAAAAAGAACAATCAGACCCTTCTAGTGCAATAATTCATGTTGGGAAGTTAAAATAGTAAAAAAAAAAATGCTATATTTGCTTACGGCGCTGAGAAAGAGACAAAGTTTGGGAAGCGAGAGCGAGGACAAGGGAAACTCGGGCTTCCACGGCTGACATTGGAGGTCGAGGCGGCGCTGTTCTTCTTGTTACACCATCAGTTGCTTTCATAGTGATGATCGGTGATTGTGGTTGTGGCTGTGGCTGTGCGTATAAGGATTTGATTTTGTGGGTTTTAAGAAATGGGGTTTCAGTGGTAGAAATTGAAGGGCTGTACAGTAGCATTTTCAAGATTCTGGATTTTGAAATTCCGTTAAGAGAGTAAAGAAGGGGGAGGGAGAGTGAGGGAGAGGTTGTATCATTCGCTGCCCACGAAGTTGATATTTCCACAGTTCCACTACTATTTTCCTGTCCTTGATATTTTTGCTACAGAGATTTCTTGTTTTTTATTTTATTTTGTTTTTGTTTTTGTTTGATTGATTATACATGTGACAACGCGTTGATTTTCTAAATGGTCACCAAACTTTTCTTAAAGTTTGAACTTAAAATTGCTCTCATTAGTCATTAATTTTAAAAATTGATTACCACATCCACTACTGTGTAAACGATGCTTGCAAAATTAAAAAGGTTTGATGATATGTCTAAAGGTATGATTTACGTGGCACATTATTGTAATAAAAAGATATCAAATTTTAAAGGTCCTTCTTTTTTTTTTTTTTGGCAACACTAACTTGTCCACTTAGGATGCACATTTGTGATTTGGCATTTTTTTTATTAGGTTGACATGCCCCGTAAGCTGTAAGTCATTCCAATTTTGCAGACGCCGTTTACGTAGTGATGAATGAAGTATCAATTTTCAAAGTTTAGTGATTAGCATAGACAGTTTTTAAGTTTAGTGACCTAGTGAGAATTTCAAGAAAAGGTTAGTAACCATTTAGACAATTAACCCTGTGATGACAAATTATTTTAGCCTTTGTTTGGCACAATTTGTTTGAAAATATTTTTCAATAAATTCATTTATAATTAATTATATATTATTTTAATGAAATAATTTTAAACATCAATCTATATTTTTCTCTACTTTTTAATCACAAACTTTTCAATTTTTTTCACTTTAAATAATTTCTCGAGAAGCGTGCTTAATCGAAGGTTCGATTTTATTAAAAAGTATTTTTTTAATTATGTTTTTATTTAAGCCTCTTTTATTTACTTTTTAATAAAAGTTTTAATACATTCGAACTTGTGAATTGTAATAATAAGTTATTCTCATATGTTTTTATAAATAGAATTAAATGTGATTTGTCAATAGCATGTTTAATTTAGATTTTGAAAAATAGATGTTATCCTTGTTTGGTACAGTTTAAATGGTATATAAAAATTCAAGTCAAAGTTAACAATTAATTTTAACCACATATTTTTGTGAAATTCACAACTTTTCAATCACACATTTCATAAACTTTTATCAAATTATACTAAAAAAATTGATTTTTAGTTAAACCAAATAAGAGTTTTGTAAAAAGTGATATTTTGTTAAAAAAATGTGTGATTAAAAAAAATCAGTTGCGCTCTACGCGTAAAATTATTTTATTGAAAGCGTGGGAAGTTGAAAAATGAATTTGAAGAAAAATCAATTTTAAAGAATTGGTACTAAACATGAGCTAAATACATTTTTTTTCTTGATTTATTTTAAAGATATATTTTTATCACTTATTCTTAATGAGAAAACACTTTTTAGAAACTTTAATAACTATGGTATGATGCTCTTGGTGAATATCGCTAGATTCAATACTCAAATTCCCCAACAATTGATGTTTTTATAGAATCATTGTATTGGAGATTTTGTGGGAAACAGATCATTTGAAGGATGCTGCAAGAGAAGAATTCTTCAAGTTAAAGTGTTGCTCTTATAATCCTAAAGATTTGAACAAACAATTTTATAATGCTGCCGACGATATTATCTTATTGGTGGAATGGATGATACCAACATAAAGCAAGTCTACTTGGAATCCATACCACAACCTTTGGGCCAGGAGACACTCAGAATGATTGAAATAAAAGGACAATCGTTGGGAACCACTTCGTTTGGAGAACTTCATAAATTGGTAAAAATAACTTTGAGAAAACTCTATAATCAAAGAGAGTTTTTAAAGGATATCAGTACCACGAGCCAAAAGCTTGAAAAGGCATGTGACCAGCCAGATTTGAAAATCAAATATCGACATGACAAAAAGAGTTGTGATTGCCCAGGGAAAAAGAAATACCATAGGCGAAAGTTCAAGTTCAACAGAAGATTTTCCAAAGCCTTTCCTACGAGGAAAATGTATTTTAAAAAGAAGTTAACAAAGAAAAAAGTAGACGGGTGCTTTATTTGTGGCAAGAAAGGTCACTTCGCAAAAAATTGTATACACCAAAGAAGGGGAAAACACTGCATCAAATTTATGCAACAACAAAAAATGATGATGAAGCAGATCTTGAATCAGTATTTTCTGAAGAAGATGAGCAGTCCCATGAAACTATTTTTGTGCTAGAATTTGATTCTGATGATGATGCTGATTATGACAGCATAGAAGAATGCTATGAAATTCAGGTCTTTAACCCCAGTTTACCAGTTCCGATGATTGAGGTTAAAATATTTCCAGGGAAGTATGAAAGGCAAATAATTGTTGCAGGATTGTTTGATAATGGAGCAGCTTGTTCGATTTTAAATGCAGCTATTCTCCCTCAGAATTTGTGGAAAGAACATCGACAAGTTTTTCAGGCGGCCAATAATGAATATTTTTCAACGGAGTTGATCAGCAAGCCGGTTACAATTCAGTTTTTCCTAGAATGCAGTGTTTCACAGAAGCTACTTGATTCATCTTTACCAGGCAAGGATATTGTAATTGGCTTTGACATTATTCAGCAGTTATGGGCAAAGCGTGTTATCCCTCTTCCAGATGACCTCAGATATAAATCTTATTTTTTATCCTACATACAACCAACCACATACTTTTCTTTAACCAACTTTGATGACATAACCAATTTATTAGTCCAAGAATGTTGTGCAGATTCTCACACAGACTTCCTCACTAAATGCACTCATCCTTTATGGAAAAAACCCGAATTTCTTTATAACCTTACCTTTCAAAAGAAATGAAGACATCAACCCTAATAAAGCTAGCCATATTGGAATGAGCCCAGAACATCTCCAGCTAGCTACCAAAGATCTAAGCCAATTACAAACGGAAGGTCTCATTGAACTAACTAATTCTCAATAGGCGTGCCAAGCCTTTTATGTCAATAAAAGAAGTGAACAAGTCCGTGGGAAAATGAGACTTGTGATTGATTACAAACCGTTGAATCACTTCCTTGCTAATGACAAATTTACTCTTCCAAATAAAAGGAGTTTGTTTGCCAATTTATCGCAGGCAAAAATATTTTCAAAGTTTGATCTAAAAGTAGGATTTTGGAAATTGGGAATTAAGAGAAAGATACAAGACAAGATTATGTATCCCAAACCATCACTACCAGTGGATGGTTATGCTGCTTGGTCTTAAAACGACTCCTTCATTATTTCAGAAGGCTACATCAAGGATTTATCATCCAATATTGGAGTCAGCATTAATCTATATTGATGATATTCTCTTGTTCTTCAAGCATGTAGATACACATTATCAGTTGTTGTCTCAGTTTGCTAATCTGACAAAACAATTTGGAGTTATGCTTTCCCAAAAGAAGATTGTCATTGGAGTTTCTGAAATTGATTTCTTAGGAATGCATATTAAAGATGGTCAATATTCTCTCATGCTTCAGAATAACTCTCGATATCTTTCTGCTTGAAAATGTGGATCTCATTCCTGATCTTGTAGACTCGAGAGGGTGTCAAAACCTTTATGGTAAACTTTTGAACCATATCATTCCATGATTGTATGCTCACTGGAGGTAAACGGAGGAACTTCTCTTACGACATCCTTCAAGGTATAAGAAAATAATTGCATTCGGAATGCATTTGCCGATATCCTTTCATGACTAATGACTTCACATAACATGAGAAAAGCTTATATGTGTTCATAAGGATTCTCCGTGGATTTTTTGAAAAACCTGACGTCTTGATGATTTTGAAAAAGATTTATGACATCCGGTCTGAGGTGGAAGTTTGGTTGTCCGAATGAAAGATATACTACAACAAGTTGCACAGGTGCAGGAATTGGATTTACATAATTCCCAACTAAAATAGGACTTCATTCTGGATAGCTCTCTATTGATCTGGCTGCGATCCTAAACTTGAATCTAAATTCTGTGGTTGATTTTGATTATTAGTCATTCTCTTTACTCGACATTGTTCTCTTCTACGATTTCTGAATGTAATTTTGATCTCGTGATCTATTGGAGCTAGATCACCCTCATCGGGAGCTTGCATAAACTAAGTTCAAGAGAATCCTAATAGCCTAAGAATAAAGAGAAATAAAAATGTCGAATCTAGAATATCTAATAACTAAAATTAACATTATTATTCCCCGACAACAGTACCAAAACTTGTTTATAGAATATCCCGCATGTGTACGGGATCGTTGAAAAGTAATACACAGTGAGCTATGAATATCATCCCACAAAGAATGACATTCAAGTTTAGTATACTAGTATTTATCAAGTTCAGTCTGTTGTACCATAAAAAATGATTTGATTGTTATGATTATTCTAATTAACTACGAAAGTTGTAAAGATGAGTTTTTTTTTTCAAATATGCGACTAAGGTATTGGATTTTCGACTCCAGAAATTGGTGTCTAGTTCTAATTCTCGACTTATGTTAATCAGTGTGGTTAACGTATTTGTGGCGATCGATAATCAATTTATATTTAATACTCTTTTTTAAAATATATCAAACATATACTTAACACCACCCCATCATATTCATAGTCCGAATTCATATGCAAAGCATGCATTCAATTATGGAATTATCATATGTAATTGCACACATCATAGACATTATTCCTGATATATATTGCACATGTGTTCATGCTGCATTCTACTTATTGTGAGTTTTTTAACACTACAAATAAGCAACACAATTGTCTAAATGGTGCGCAAACATTCAAACAAACAATCTTAATGCATATCAAATGACGAACACGAGAATCAACTAAAAACCAATAAGTCTTGTATTAAAACCACAAATCAATAAGCTTTGTCATCCATCCAATACATAAGAAAAGACATCATCTGGGACAAGGAATATGATGAAGAGTTTGGAAGTTCCACTTCTTCACGTTAATCTTCAACCCAAACGATGAATTTCTTGATTCTTCAACGTAAAATCGTCTAATGAAGAGTTTGAAAGCTCCAATTCTTCACTTTAATCTTCAACCCAAACGATGAATTTTTTTTACTCGTTAATGTAAAATCATATTTTTAGCTCTCAATATGATGATAATCCCTCCACGTTTTGAATGACTTTTGGTATATATAAGGCGCCAAAAGATTGTATACCAAAAGTTTTCAAAACAAAATAAGGAAAAAAAATTCCCGGAATTAATACGCATGGTTCAAAGTGAGTGTACTCACAATACATGAATTTTGGCCTTAGGCAGTGCTTTTTATGACCTCGCGTATGCATGGTACAAATTTTTGGGACCAATGTTGCAGATTGTTCCTGAACTTTCCCACATGCGTATTTTGATTATTTCCTACAATTTCTCATCTTGTTGACTTCTCCTCAATTTCAATTGACTATTGGCACTTTTGAATCATCATTTTGAATTCCGACCCAACTTTTGAATTATTGCATTTTAGTCCCTCAACTTTGAATTTGATGTAATTGAGCCCTCTTTTCCCACTTATTTTCCTTACTCCCGCCTCTTTCATCGATTGTTACCTACAAACAATATATACATAGAATTAAGTCATGTTTCATACAATTCATTAACAAATAATCACATTTAACGGCTAAATAAGTGTATGAAATACTCTTATCAACGATCAATGATGTTTTTGTTAATAAAGATTGCGTCTTGATGATAGTTGATAAGGTAATGGTATTGATTGCAATTATTGTAATTGAGAGTTTAATGAATGAGTCGGCAGATTATTTAGATCATTAACTCAATAGTTGATGTATGAAGGAATTTTAGCTGATGTTCACGAGTCACGACACAATTCCCTTGTTCGTGTCAATATGGATTATCTAGATAAGTTTCATCATCTTTGTTTTTCATTTGCTCATCCTTATTGAGAAATCTCAATGCATGTGTTTTTGTTGATCGTAAATGTCAATCCACGAAATCGTCATTCGATGCTGTCGAATGTAAAGGGGCGCCAAGGTGGAGATGATGATAAGAAGAAGACTCTCAACATGATCACCGAGCTTTTCACATCCAAGAACCTGAGGCAGTGAGATCTTTTGCTTTTTTCTCTTATCTTGTTTAGGAATTACATACCCCAACTGTTATATTGAAGGCCATAAAGGCCATGTCAACTCAGATTCTTCGAGGTTTAGACCACCTTCATAGTCAAAACTTGCCCATCATTATCAGGGATATGAAACGTGACAATATTTTCATTACATTTCAAAAACAAAATTTTGCTTTCTCCAATAGTATTCTGGAAACTGATGAATTTAAACACAATGTTATAAACCAGATTGCATAGCTAAAGTTTTATTAAAACCAAACCAAACCTATAGAGCTTAGAACCTATATGCAAGCAAAGGAAGATCTCTAATCCTCACGCCAATGATTTCGGCAAGTCTCCCTCTTGCATATGTAAAATGTTGTCATTGGTTCATCTGCCGATCGAATTTGCACTTGGTAGAAAGCAGCTTTTCCAAAGTTGCATGCAGGACATGTTGCTGCACATAGAATTAAATCTGATTAACCTCCAAGTCTATCCAGCAGGATCAAGAATAATAAAAGTATATAACTTGCTAAATTACAACGTCAATAATTTCATGCATCAACCTGGAAAAGGAGTAGAAGTACGCACAATTTCCAATGCTAACTGCTCCATAAACTAAAAAGTCTTGTCAATTTTTATAAATTAGAACCTTAATGAAATTGATCACCATGTAAGCATGTATTATTGTATTAGCAGTGCGTTCAAAATTAAGGTCTACCTTGTATTGTGGAAGTGCGATTGTTAACATAATATGTGAGACATGAAACCTTAAAATCATTGTCTACTCAAATCTTCATTGCATGCACCATTGCACACATTTAGATGGAGAGAAATCAGATGAAATCTGGAAGGCCATAAAACATCATGATGATATTATCGGTTCATTAAGGGAGAACATAACAAGCTAAATAAAAATTCTCAAAATAGCTAAAAAATGTGAACTGAGTAACAAATGGAATGAAACTATGGGTCGTTTAGACTTTATGTGGTCTTAGATGTCAAAAATGGCATCTTGATGCATTTGATCAATAGAATGCCCCCTATGTTAATGACAGAGAAGACCAAAATCTTGTTTATTATGTTGCATGGTCTTATCTAGTACTACCAAAGATACCCTAAATGTTGTGCTGATTTGATTTGTTAAACCTTTTTGTTACTGATTTTTCCTAATAATAAGTAAACGTCATCATTTACAAACAAATTTCAAAATACTCCACAAAGAAATATTCAATTTATACAAAACCGAACACCAAATGTGCAGATCTCATCATCATTACCAACGGTAGAAGCATTCCTAAAAACTCTTCACTTCCAATTCGGAAAAAGACATGAAATAATTAACCATGTCAAGAAAAACTTACTGTCAATTGTGGGTAAATTCTGTTGATCATTTTCAGAAAAGATGGGATCTATTGCTTTCTTAACCAATCGCATATGTCTCTTTATCTTTGCCTGTTAAAATAGCACATAATATATGAGTAATTGCAAAAGGAGTGAACCATAGACAATTTAGCATAAGATTAATCGAATTACCCTCTTCTCTATCTGGCATACATATGGACATGTTGGGCAGAAAAATCTGGCAGAGTGCCCAGTGTTAGGCACTTAGGCAGCTCATACAGAAGCATATTCTCTGGCTCACTTTCAATGATCTAATTCAACAATGTTTTCATAATTCTCACGGCATGGCAGAAAGAATCTATAGAACGAAAAAAAAAAATTCATTTTTTTGCAACTTCAATTAATTATCGAGAAGCTGTAATTGCAACATGGTTGAGTAATAAGAATCAAACCCCTCAAAAAACTAATCAACCATAAAACAAGAATTCACACAGAGTACGATTTAACCCATATTACATGGTTGAGCAATAAGAATCAAATCCCTCAAAAAACTAATCAACCATAAAACAAGAATTCACGCAGCGTACGATTTAACCCATATTACATTGTTCAATCGATTCAGAAATTTTAGTTTGCAAAAATGTGAGACTAACCAGCAAACAGGCATTTTAACAAACATCTTGCAGACATGTAAATTTGAAAGCAGGAATTGCAGGTTTATTCCATCAATATTTAACAAAAATTTGAGAAGAAAATACTCTCTCGCTTAAATTTACTGTGATTTAGCAAAAAAGCCATAAAGTTACTTGCCTGTGCAACAATTTGAGGGTTGAGTTGATGAAATAGGGTTTAGAGGAGAACGTTAAACCTAAAGCCCCAATTCGAAAAGATGAACTTTATTGAACGATTTATTACATTGATGGTCCCCAAACTTTAAATTTTGTCTCAATCTTGTCCCCAGTAATTTAAGTCCCTGTTTGGCCCATTAACATTAGGCTTAATCGCACAAAATGTCCTTACGTTTGACATGTAGTGTGCAAAACGTTCATACGTTTTAATTTTTTGTATTTTCACCCCTATATCAACTTTTCATTGCGAAAAACGTCATTTTCACCTATTTTTAACGTAAAATGATCAATATGCTATCCTATATATAACACAAAAGAATTTTAAAAAAATAATAATAAATTACAATTTTACTCATAAACTTTTTAAAAAATGCAAATGAATCCAAAATTTATAAAAATATTAAAAATAACAAAAAATACTCTTTCTCTTCATTTTTCTTCTTTGGCTTATTTTCCCTCCCCTTTTTCTCCCTCTCTCAACATAGCGCCCTCTAAAAAATTGATTTTTATCTAAACAGTAATTGATGAGTTAATTTGGGCAAGGCAAGGCAAAGCAAAGAAGCGGCTATTTTTTGCTCAAACAAGCAACCAATCTCATACACCGTCAATGTTTGTGAAAGCCGATAACGCAGAAGCCATTATGACTAGAATCGAACATAAATCCCGCAAAATTGAAAGCTTACTTAAACAGTATTTCTTGATCATTGTGCACACTGTGAGTTCATTTTTTTTCTTAGAGTAATGCTATTCATCCTCGGTATGTTTACAAACACAGTCTATGTGGTGTTAATGTGGCATTAAATGATAGGTGCAATTAAATAAGTCATTTCATTTCACATTTCATTTAACATATCATTTAGAGTCACCTAAACTGTGTTTGTAAATACACTGAGGATGAATAACATTACTCTTTTTCTTAAAAGAGAGTAACTAATTGCATTTTTTTATTGGCATAAACTCGTGGAGGCTTTGAAAATAGCCATAGAAGGCTCCCCTCCCAATACGAAAGACGAGCGCTGTAAGGTTAAATGTCAAAATCTATATCTGCGTATTGTATTTTGGATTTGTAATTGTTGAAATCTGGGTTTTGATTTGATCTGGGGTCGAGTGATCTTAATTTTTTTTTTTCCTAGTCTGCAAATTCTATAGTGGTTCATAGAGCAATAATGGCAATAAAAGATGGTTTTCAAAATCTTCTTCTTATACATCAGAAAGTTCAAAATCAGTGGTTTGGTTAATTAGACTATTCATGGGATCATCTTCAGTGGTGTTGGTGGAGGATGGTGGCGCATTTTGAAGTTTTGTGGGTCTTTGAGAAGATGAAGAAGCCAGTATTGAGAAAAAAGATAAGAGGATGAAATCAGGGGGAAAATCAAGATGTTTACATGGCGTTATAGTGTGAGAAGGAGAAAAAGGGGAGGAAAATTTAAGAGGGAAAAATGAATAGAGTTTTTTTTGTTATTTTTAATATTTTCATAAATTTTAGACTTATTAGCATTTTTTAAAAAGCTGAGTAAGATTGTAATTTATTCTTTACTTTTCTTTTCTTTTCTTTTTTATTTTATTTATATAGGAGGATATATTAGTCATTTCATGTTAAAAATGAGTGAAAATGACGTTTTCCGCAATGAAACGTTGAAATAGTGGTGAAAATGCAAAAAATTAAAACGTATGGATGTTTTGCACGTACATGCCAAATGTAGGGACGTTTTGTGCTATTAAACCATTAACATTATTTTCTCATCTCACCTTATCAATCATACATTCTCAATAAAATAATATTACACGCAAAAAAAAAAAAAAAAAAAAAAAAAAAATTATTTTAAAAACAAAAAATTAAAAAAAAAAAAAAAATTTAAAAAAAAAAAAATAAAAAAAA
>CAIGRH010279350.1:0-11582 GCA_903798295.1 Fraxinus nigra
CAAGAGCCCAAAGCCCCAAGGCCCAATCAAAGACTTTTTAATATAATGCGTGAGGCGTGGCTCGAACCCCTGACCTCCCACACAAATTCCACGTTTTTACCAGTTGGGCACTTTATCTTAATTAATTATTTCTTTCACATATTATATTTATTGTATAAATATATAATACTTACTTCTACGTGACTCACATATTCACATAAGTGAAGTTGATTTTCGTTGTAACTGCCACAACTCAAACAAATGACGGATAACTATCAAGAAGTTTGATCATAGAACCCATGACAACAATAAAGAAATAGATGGAGTTAGGGATATTCAACCTCAATGCTCATTATTCCCTTAGCATTTCCTTGTTCGACAAGTGTTTCAGTACTAGATACAAGATTTACAATTTTAATTCCGTAATTACAACATACCGGATTGGCACATATCGTATATGCAGTGAATTTAAACACTGAATTTCTACATACCGTTTTTACATATAACTTTGAATATAACAGTTCAATTATATATAACAGATTTAATAATCTAGCAGATTCAATGATTTGTTAATTACAGTAAGACGTAACAAGTAATTTAAAGAGAACTACAAAATATTAATATGCAAAAACGAGTAACAAACAAGTAATTGAAAAACGAAAATAGTAAAAACTTTTAACCCGAAGCTTATGTTACACACAGTTTTCTTAAAATAGATTCGACCCCTCACCATCTGTGCTTGAAGTTTAAATCGAGCGTTCATTTTCTAGGATACAATAGTAAAACTAGTAGATTATGAGTACTACAGATACTACTTCGGCGAATTGATTTAGTAACTGAACAATACCACCACTGAGACAAATAAAGACTTGGCTCTTGAGAGTGTGACTTGCCCATTCACTTCACGTGGACACTCCTAAGATGCCAATTTTGCTCGTTTCGATTCGACATTCATGTATGCAGGTCGTGCCCGCACATAAGTTCAATGTCCGAAACTTATTTCGGTATGGGATTTGCACCCCCTACGTAGAGAGAACTTTTATGCTACACATGATTACACCCTTCCAAAATGCAACCATATTTAAAGTGGTTTTTGTTTTCATTAACTTCCTATATGGAACAAACACATTTCTAGCTTTCCTACCAACGTAAACTCCTTTTAATTGACACACTTTGAACTTTAATTTCTCATTCACCCAAAAATCAATTTTGACAAGTAAATACATGATTTCAATGTACTTACAAAGGAGAACACAATTCAATCTTAATCTTCCAAACTAATCAAACGAATCTCACTCAAAGTTCATGTCAAAGTCAGCCATATACTCATTTTTTCAACAATCCTCTTATGTGATTTAATCCCATATAATCTCATCTCAATCTGGCAACAAAGTACTATATTCCAAAATGGCGTCAGAGACAAACCAAAGCAACAGAAACCATTTTCATTTAAACAACGATGGTGGTGGTCCATATTTCCACGGTCAAAATTGTTGTTATCCTTAAAATATGCCAACAGTCGCCCATTCTTGACATCTTGAATTTCTTTATGCTGCTAAAAGATGGGCCAAACTCTTGGACAATATACTTAAGACAACCATAATATATATACATTATACAGCCAAACGAGCGGGGATAACATATATTCATCCGAAGAAATGTTGATAGTAAGATAGACAAGCATAATATACACACACACACACACACACACACTAAAATCACCAAGTTTAATACCTTTACACCCGGGTAGATAGTAGAAGGGGAAATACTAACTACAAGTTCTTGTAATAATTGCTATATTTCGACATAACACATTTAAGGCTAACTGCTATTTTCTATATATTTTTCCATTATTGCAGGAAGTAGGAAAAAACTGCTGCTGCCCAACATCTCTCTGTCTTCCTGCGGCAAAATAAGGGCAATTAATCAAATCAATCATAACAGAAACAGCCAAGCGAAAAAGAAACAATCCCTTGATCGTTAATAAATAAATCGATGACTTGAAAAGTTAGCAATAAATCTTTAGCCAGATATCATCTTGACATACATGATTTTCAGTACAGAAAAGGAAAACTATTTCAAAGATCCAGCATATAATGAAAAGAAATATTAAAAAATGTTGTGTAAATCTGCATTTCCGCAAGAACTTTGATGATAAATACCTAGGTAAGTATTTGGTAAATCACATGCCAGGGTGATGATCAGCTAGTAATAAAGAGATCCTGCCAAGAAAGAAAAACTACGTGTCAATATAAGAAAAGCTTAGCCACCATATCATGTCACACAATAAATAGTCATATGAACCCACCCTGCCACCAGTTGCCTCTCGAAGCCATACCCGAGTCATCCCCTGCCTCATCTGTGAACTGATCATAAAGCAAAAGAAGTTCAAACGTTATCAAATTTGATTAACAGTAAAGAAAAAAAAAGGCTATTTGCAATGGCTATTTCAATCAATATGGTACTGTCAAATGAGCATTAAATGACTTAATCACCTTGATTTTTATTTTCTAGTGTAATCAGTAGTCACTCTAAGTGAACAATAGCGATGTATAATGCGTTGAACCAAATAATTAATTATCAAAGCCAAATAAATTACAATGATCACATAAAACAAACACGTAATTTAGTGCACATTTACATAGTCGTAAGGGGTAATCAAGTTATCAATGCCAAATAAATTGCAACGATCGCATAAAACAAACACGTAATGTAGTGAGCTGTTGTAAAGGGTACTCACAGTTGTAAAGAAAGAGCCCTGGGTACTCTCCGGTAAAGTATAGAGGTCTTGACCACCATAGTATATCGATGAACTATAATTACACGGGTTTGATTTCTCCTGAAAATACGAATTGATGTCCTTGCTCCGACTGCTCTGGCTTTTTTCTTCATTGCTCGGAGCATCATTATCTGTATTAGTTGACATAGAGTGCAAAATTATAATACAATTTTCATAACTTTTATCATCATTGATGCAGCTCATCAATAAATTCAACTTCAATTACTTACTTGGAACTCCAGTCTTGCCACTGCAACCCTGATTTGCAGCATCATCTTTCTTCCAAGATTCATATGAACGCAGGGACTCCCGTCCGAAGAGCTGAATCAACGAAACAATTATCATATATGGATAATAGATTAAATCTCCTTTTCACAAAGCTTATCACAAATGAACAAAATTTTCACAGATTAACAATGAAAATGTATTTAATTTAGTTTAATTCAACTAAGAAACACTCAAATCGAACAAAGCCCTCCATTTCCCTTCAGGGTTTTTACCAAATAAAGTGGATTTAGTTCACACAAAAATTCTTAAATCCTCCAATTAAACCCAAAAAACCCAGAAAAAAAAATTTAGAAAATCTATGTAAAGGTTGCAACAATTCATTCTCAGAATTCTACAGAATGCAGTGAGCCTATTTTATCATAAAACATTAATCAATTACCTTATGCGGCGGAGCTAAGAGTGACCCGAAAACCGAACCAGAAGTAGAATCCTTTGAGCCAAAAAGATCAGAAGTAAATGAAGAACCAGATTGTGATTTTTTCCCACCCTCCATTTTTTTCCTCTCAAAAATAACTCTGATTATTGAAATATACTGAATGGGAGTTGGGTCAAGGAGGACCCTGTATATATATATACACACACAATGCCCACCCACCGTCCCTCTGCTATAACCGCTGTAATAAATTCTCACAGAAACAAACAGAAACCTCGGAAGAAAAAAAAGAGAAATTGAACAGAAAAAGGTGCATAATAAAAAAAAAAAAAAATCAAAACTAGTTGAGAGAAGGCTTGTGAATGATCCCTTATACGTATATATCTCTATCTATGTGAATATATATTGTATGAAAAGGCAAACCCAACACGAAAATCTGCTGGTTCTCTCCCACAATCTATACATACACACCTTTGTATGCACACTTACTGTATATTAAATTTTCTCCTTTTTCTTTTTTAATCCTTTGTTTCATCAGTTGTTCAGTTTCCGTTACTTCCTCAAAAGAGTCATATACCTGTTGAAAAATTAACAGAGAGGTGCCACGTGGAAGAATTAATCTTTTGTGTGGGACCCTTTTATTGCCACCAAAACTTTGTGGATAATAACAATAAATGCTTTTTACTGTAAAGGAAAATTTGTATAAATGAAGCCTTGGATTTTTGTTCCCCTTTTTGAAGTCATATTTTGTACATTCAATCTTATTTAATACTACGTTATAAATATTTATTATTGAGAATAAGACTCGATGTTACCTATGGGTAGGTGGGGTCAATTATGATGTAACAAATTTAGGATCGAATGACAAAATATTGTACACTTCAATGCAGATGTTTAGGTGAATTAAATGCAGTCTTATCACATTACTTATCAGAACAAAGCCATGGTTATTGAAAGGAACTCTTCTTCCTACCAATGAATTTGACAAAAAAAAAATAAAAAATAATAAAAAATAATAATAAATCTTAATTTAAATTCTTATACTGACATCCAAATACACTCAAGAAAGGGCTTAATAGATCTACATGGATAGATTGACTTAAATAAAGGGTTGTGATTATTTATCAAATTTTAACTATTTTATTATTGAAATTATTACATTATATGTTGAAAAGTACTAGGATGTACACACAAGTTATCTAGTATTTTTTTTTTTAAATCGCTCTTTATTGTACACCTGGACAAGCATGTTTGCCTTTTATAAAGTAGGAAAATGGAAATAGGTGCCACGTGAATAAACTTGGAATGCCTTATGAATATTTAATTTTTTGATAAATGACGTGACATTATGACAATTTTAATGTCTTACCATTGTCTTCGCATTAAGCGTGTCAATCATTTACATTGAGTACACATTCTATTAGTAATGTGCATATAATGTAGTTGTGTATAAGTGCCAAGTGAATAAACTTGGAACGCTCGACCAACATCTGATTCTCTAGCAAATGACGTGATACTATGATAACTTTATTGTCTTATCATTTTCTTAACAGTAAAAGTATTAATCATTTACATTGAATATACATTCTACCAATAATGCACGTGTAATGTAGACATCGACAAGTGCCACGGGAATAAACTTGAAATGCCTAATCAATATATCTGACAAATGACGAGATACTATAAAACTTTATTATGAGTGTTCTAAGGGAGCAGATTTTTGACCCTAAGTTAACTTTGTGACTTGTTCTAGCAATCTTATACTATTTTTTAACATTATGTAAGCTATTATGAACGTTTTCATCATGCCTTGTAGTATAAATTACAAAAGATATAACACTATTCATACTCTAAATTTGGATTTATTTTCAATTTAGACCACTTTATCATTAATCTAGTTGAATTGCCTTTTTAAAAATTGGCTCAAGTGCATAAAGATAAGAGCCTTTTTGACCAAATATTTTCTATTTTGAAAACTTTCCCAAAAAAAAAAAAAAGTAATGGATTTTTTATTTTTTATTTTTTATTTTTGGGCCAAGTGAATAGGAGACTACCCTTATCTTTTATCACGTCGGACCAAAAGGGGTGGGTCTTGTTCCCTCTGTATCTAGCATTACTATACTTCAGTTATAGTACATAGAATTTATGGTGTGGGACACACATCACTTTTATGGATTTATGCTAATGATTCAACAAAATTCGACACGGATAAGTAACTCGTTTAATTTTATCGCTATTATTACATGGTACATGTATCACGTGTATGTACATTTCGACTTTAGATAGAAATAACATATCTGGAACTTGATCCCTTTGAATTTCTTGTTTAGGTTACTGAAGAAAGAAGATGGACCCTAGTTGGGATCTTTAAAGTGTGACAATTCCATTCATTCATTTCAATTAGAACTAAGTTTACAATTTTACTGGCAATATATAGGGATGTCAAGATGGTCGGCAATATAAAGGGACGTCAAAATAGCCAGTCGAATAATTAAAAAAAAGGCATGGTATGGCATGACTAATACAATGCACGCCGAGTCAAGTGACCTCTTTCGACACCTCTAGTTAAATTTCATTGACCAACTTCATGATGTTTAGCTTAAAGTACGAAGAGTCCATTTAGCTGGACTTTTATTTTTATCTCTAATTCTTGTAGAAGAGTTTCCTTTGAAAAAAAAAAATTAAGTCAATTTTCTCTAAAAGTTTTCTAGTTGATAGTTCAAGAATAACCAACCAAGAATAGAGTGAATTGATTTTTAGAATTTTTTTGAAGAATTAATTTGAATTCTAGCAAGTAAAAACTAAATAAATTAATTTAAATAATAAACGCAAATATGAAAGCGATAAGTAAAAGGGAAGAATTTGATGCAAACAATATAATTGTGTGAAGGTCAATTCAAAACAATGATCTAATCCTTTGTTACCAAGCTCTTTGATACGAGGAAGACATTTTCACTATATTGATTGATTTATGGTGTAATCTAACTTTTTACAATACTTTCGATGACTTACAAATAAGGAGTATCGATCCTTATACAATAGAATAATGTTATATATCATCATGATGATAGAACATCGGTGATGTGACAATCCATTATCCATCACATTTCTCTATCTTTCATCTCCCCATCTCTCATAAAAATTGAACTGTCTAATCCTATTATTCCATATAAATTGTCACATCACCGATATTCTATTATCATAATGATAAATAGTATTATTTTATACACTATTGAGATTTACAGAACCGCAATATGACCTATATACTATTGAGTTTTACGAGATATCAATATCACCTACACTATTGAGTTTATGAGGATCTCAATATGACCCACAAGCATAAATGACGAATGATTTACAATGAAACTCATATGTTAATAAATGATATAAATAAATTAAATACTAATAGAAGCTGACACTTCAATGAATTGTGATGCTACCAAAATTCGTACTTGGGTAAACCTGAATCGAAGGGAAGAACTCTGCGGGATCCAGTCTTTAATACCTGAAACGAAGGTTTCGAGGTGTGTCCTCGTCGCTCCTCCTATGCTTAAGTCAGATAAGTGCTCAAGAGAAACTTATGCTGAATGCTTGTGAAAAATGTATTTGAATGATGAAGCTAGGTTGCGTATTTATAGATGGTGTACATGGAATTCTGGAAGGATTCAACTTTCCTTATTGCATGTGTTCTTGTCGCGTAAGGAGTGTGTTATTTAAGTTAATGTGAAATACATATGATAACCGAGGGGTTGGTGTTTAGATTGAACTAGGGTTCTAGTGGCACGTGAGGTAAGTGAGAGAGTACGTGTGGTAGGGACCACCTGGCTCGACCCCGACCTCACATATTGGGCAGTGGGACCAAGCAAGCAAATTATTGAGGTCGGGCTCGGGTGTTACGCTAATAGGGGTGAGGGTGGATACCGAGCTCGACCTCAGTAGCCCCACATTATTGGACCAATTGAGAAAGCCCATGGTCGAGTTCGGGTTTGGTGTCATCAAATAGTAACAAATGATAATTCAAGTATTAGAGGAAAACTTTGATTAATATGATAATTACAAATTAAATTCAATAAATCAAAAATTTTCAATAAGAGTACGAAGAAGAATTAAATGTAACTTAAATTCAAAAAATTCCTCAAATTATTTATCTCTTTTAATGAGTGATAGCAATAAATTAAGTTCTAAAAGAGATGAAAACTTTGGTGAATGTGATAATTAAAAGTTTGATTCAATCAATCAATGTTTCCAATACTAAAAAGTGAAAGAAATAGATGTAATGTAAGTTCAAAAACTATTCTTTCCAAATATATATCTCTCTTTTATAAATGATAGAAATGAGTTAAATACAAAAAAGAGAGATGAAAGATTTTGATTAAGATAATGAAAAGAGTTTGAATCAATCAAAGTTTTTAAATGAAGAAATATATGAATTGGATGCAATATAGGTTTAAATAATTATCTCAAAATGTATCTCACTTAATGCTCTTGAAACTCTTTAAAGAACGGAAAGAGTGAGAATATTTATAGAGCTCAAAAAGCAAAACACTATGTCGAACCGGACAACCAACCACACGTATGTCCTTGGAGCTGAACAACCAAAATAGTTGTTATACATTTGAAATTATAATGGTAAAAAAATTGACTTCTGCATCAACTAGACGTCACCAAAACTCTCCGTGATTTCAGAAAATCAATCTGAAAGTCTAGCACTTCAGTTCGGACGACGGTTTGGACGTCCGCCCCCTTTCGGTAGGCTACGGCCGGTTCGACCAGTTTTTTCGTTTTTGACATCATTTGATCCGATTTGAATATTTTGACAAATATAGACTTTTGAAGTGAATTTTTAACTAGTTTTCACGGTAAATTATATTTTAAAAATATGATCTAAGTATAAATATTATTTTGAAAATTAATTTTATTTTTATTAAAACATTTTATACAAGTAATCAAAATAGTTTTTAGTGCACAAAGCGTTTTTTGAGTTTTTATCATTCATTGTTAAAGATCAAAGTATTAGTATATTTACATTTGAACTAAGAAATCTAGTCTTTGAATTGTGAATGCATTTTACTTGTATCGTACGATCCATAAACTAGGTTTAGAAAACGTTATTGTCTGATTATGGATTGAGCTGCTCTTGAAGGAAGAAAGAAAAAGTTTTCAAAGGATTTTCGACCAAAAATGACACTTTGATTGAATAATACTGAGATTTTCAAAAGTGTCAGCTCTAATTTTGCCTAGACCGAGAAGAATTTTTAGGGTGAAAGATTGGACCTCTAAGATTTTTCTTCCTTAGCGTTCTAACACTTTGATTTTCAGCAGCTTCCTAATTGTGTTAATGATACATCTTATAGACAATTTTTGGGGAATTTTTAATCATTTTTGTAAGTGAAAATACTTACCATTATGCTCTACATAGATTAAGTCCAAGTTCGAGTATTATAGTTGAGTTTTGTACTTTTGTTACACTTGTAATTCAATTTATTATGTACACGCGTGTGTTTGCATGGATGATGATCACAATGATTTGTTTGTTGTCAGAAGGCATTAGAATATTATATCTATATCTGAGGTCGAGTCAAGACCTTTTATTTCTGCCGTTTGGACGATGCTTATAATGTCCTTTTAACACAAGTGTTATAGTAGGTAACGTCTTTACTAGATAGTGCTTCAGTGGCCAAGACACACTATTCTTTGGATGGGCTTCATTGACCCTAATGCAAATGCTAGTGGACATGTTGGCATACAATGGGGACTTCTTATGATTGATATAGTCCTCGTAAGCAAATAATAGGCCCTTAGGATAATGTGGAGCCCTCACGGGGCAATATTATTTCAGTGATAACGTCTATTTGATGTATATCCTTATTTTTTATCTTATCCAGTCTAGTATGTCCGTAGACTTGTCTAATCATCCTCATTTTTGTTCATCTTGTGTGTATCTTTCATGTTAATTATGCAACATTCATGAAATACGGCAAGTGTAGAGATTTTTTCCTTTTTAACTTTGTACAAATCTTCCTATCACACAAAAACTTCTTGTAGGATTCTTAAAATAGCTATTTGTAGTCGATTCAATTATTTTTTATCGATCCACAAATACTACTCACTTATCCATTAGTTATTTATATTCATTTATAATTTAAACTTTTTGTAAACTCTTCATGAAGCCCTGATGCAAATGATAGTGGACATAATGACATGCAATGGGGATGCCATGGAATCCTCATAGGCAAATAATGGGGTCCTTTGAGGTAAAAATGGATCCCTCGTGGTTAATAATTATTTCAGTACATAACATGTATCACTTCTATTTGATGTATACTCTTATTTTTAATCTTATTCGGTCTAATATTTCCATGCATTTGTCTCATCATCCTCATTTTTCTTTTCATCTTTTGTACATCTTACTTGTTAATTATCCAACATTCATAAAACACGACAAGTATAAATACTATTATGTACACATCTTCCAATCACACATAATAACTTCTCATAGGATCCAAAAATCATTGTTTGTAAGTGGTCCAATTATCTTTTTTTATCATGCATTTTGTAAGATCCACAAGTACTACAAACTTATTCACAACTCATTTATATTTATTTATAATTTAAACTATTTGTTAATACTTCCTGAAGTCGCGATGTTAATGCTAGTGGACTTACTAGCATGTAATTAGGACCTCTTGGGACTGATGTGAACACCATGTATACAAATGATGCGACCCTTTGGATTGACGTGGAGCCCTCATGGATAATAATTATTTATGTAACATGTATCATGTCAACTTGATATAGCCCATGTTTGGGCTCCATTATCTAAAAAAATTATATATCTCTTTTTTTTTATTTTCAATCACAATCTTTAATAAAATAATATTACACGTAAATTCAAAAATTTTCCTTATCTCTTAATCATACATTCAAAAAACAAAAAAAACTATTTCAAAATACATTTTCTCTCAAAATCACATTAAAATGGAGCCCAAATAGGGGCATATTCTTTTCTTTCTTAATCTTATCTAGTTTAGTATGTCCATACATGTTTCATCATTCTCATTTTTTCTTTCATCTCGTGGACACCCCATTTTTTAATGAAAAAATATTTTGAAATATTATTTTGATGGAGAATATATGGTAAAAAAAATAAGTACACGTTTCAAATTTACTTATAATATTACTTTATTGAAGAATGTATGGTTGAAAATAAAAGAAAGAAATATGTAATTGTACAACATTCATAAAATACACCAAGCATAAAGAGGAACACAAAAAAACTTATAGTGCCAAGCTCCACTGAAAATCAGTTATGTCGTAAGTATAGTGTGGTTGACAACTTTTTTTTAATCAATAAATATAAATTATATTGATCAAAAATCATGTATAAGTACACCAGACATACTCGAGCAAGCCAAGATCAAGTACACATATAAGTACACGGAGCATACCTGGGCAAACAAACAGAAGAGATGTACAAACGACTAGATCTAACAACCTAATGTCATAGACTCAAAATGAATTAAAACATGCAGATACAAAGAAAATATAACTTTATTTTATTTGTTGACGTAAGAATCTGCAGTCAATATCCGTGAGTGTGCACTGGGTAAACCTCGCTCCATGTGTAGTAGCCCGAAAATCACACAAGAGAGATAAACCGCACTAGGCAAGCTTGGTGCGACAGGTTCGACCTAAGAAGTATTGGTAGGGAATTCAAACTCGTGACATTCGATCTCAGCGTTCACCTGCTTCACCAACTCGATCACCCTCGAAGGGGTAAGATAACATAACTTAATTAATAGTGTATGAGGTGGTCAACATTTTTGCTATTAATTTTAAGGATAATTGGAGCAAAAGTCCCAAAATTTTGAAATATTAGCAGACTTTCCCAAAACATTTGATTTGTTGCAAACGTCACCCCTAACCTTTCCAGATGTTGCAGGTAAAGTCCTTTTGGACAGTTTCCATCCATAATTCTGTAAGTTGACAAAAATTTTAACTTTGACCACATTTTTAATATTTTAAAAATGGATAAAAGTGTGACTTTCCATTTATAACATTAAATAAGAAAATAAGAAAAAAATACACACACAATCGTCTTCTTCCTCTCAACCCGCCCCCCCCCCCCCCACCCCCCCCCCCCACCCCCCCCAAAACCCCCCC
>CAIGRH010279401.1:0-13099 GCA_903798295.1 Fraxinus nigra
AAAATAGAAAAGCGTAAAAGGCTTAATTACAATTCTTACAATTTAACATAATGCCAAAACGACGTCACCTCTACTTCAAGTGTCAATTAATCCAGTTAGGGTCCGTTTGATTGCAAATGTGAAATTTGGGTGGAAAGAAAATGAATTATAATGAATTGAATTGCCTTGAATTTGTTTTACTGGAAATTGTAATTAATTGTGTTTGATTGATATAATTTTTCATTTGAAAAATGTTGAAAGTTTGGTATCTGTTTGGCTTCGTTTTTCATGAAAATTGTGCAATAATTTTTTTACCATTGGGTCTAGAATTTGTTCCAATTGCCAAAAAAAAATAAATAAATTACCATACCGAATATCATTCGTTTGGCTTTGTTTTGCATGAAAATTGTCAATAAAAGTGATAAATTTTTTACCATTATGTCTAATTTTTTTCCAGTTGCCAAAAAAAAGAGGAAAATCAATGGTTTTCCACAAAACCAAGGAAAATGTGAGCATGTGAGCTAAACCAAGAAAATGAATTCCAATAAAAAAAAATGTATCAAACAATGCAAAAGTGGAAGTTGGAATTTGTTTTCCATTTTTTATGGAAAATAATGGTTTATCAAACAGGCCCTTATAGATATTGTTGTGCCCAAATTTCTCATATTGTAACCATACATTCAACATCTATTAATTATTCTGTAGAACTGACCTTTTAACCTATAGTCATTGTTTTGTCACAGTGTGTAGCACGTCTCCAATTATTCAACTTGCTCTATTCATATGCATTACATTTTCAATTCATCCATCTTTGTTAATAATCAAACCTGAATACCAAAAGCAATTGTTTTTAAGGATAACACGATCTCCATTTATTCAACTTGCTCTAATCATATGCATTACATTCTCTTCAATTCATATATCTTTGTTAATAATCAAACCAGAATACCAAAAGCAATTGTTTTTAAGGATAACTCGATCCTCTATCGTAAATCCAGTATAATCCTTATTATTACCGAAGTGGCATTGCATGTATTTTTGTTGGTTTTACAGCACCTTTACGTTACAAAGTACACCAAAATGCTAACTTACAAAATAAACCCTCGTGTCTCATCAATTAAAAGTTAAAACTATGTCATTGACAAATAACATACACCAATTGGACTATCTTGAATATGTTGTGTAAGCTCATTCATGACTTAGAGGAAAAGATGTGGACTTGAGACAGAACCTTGACTCAATCCTAAGTGCTAGTTGCAAACCATTCAACAAAATGCCCATGTTCATACTCTTGGGTCAAACTAGATGACTGAATGATTTCCTATAACAAAGATACATCTGTTTCTTATAATATTTCCTTATTTGTCATGGACCTGAGTATTTCATGTTGATCATCCTGGTCTCTAAGGTATTATCATTCAAACTCCTATAATAACAGTTAATTGCTTGTATTTTCGTATCTGTAGATACTAGCGACAGCTTATATCAGGCATGAGCCTTGGGAAATGGGAGTGCATAAACGGAAAGGGGTCATCTATCTTAATGTGCATAAACTACCAGAAAGGCCCAAAAGTGAACTGGATCGTAGAAGGTAAAGGAGTACATTTCTCTTCTTTTTCGAAAACTTTCCTTCACGGTATGGGGCTCTCTCTTTTCCTCCAATCCCTGGGGGCAAGTTACATATTTATGGGGTTTTATGTAGGATGCATGGGAAGCCCATTTGTCTTTTTATCTTCTCAGCTTTTTCCTATATGCCTTTCTGTTGAAATGAAGATTGCAAATGTCTTTTATGGTTTTGAAAAGATTTATGGTAATTCTGAAATTTTTCTTCTTCCAAATCAATTTAGGAGGGTGTCCTCAATTAATGGATTGTAAAAGATTATAAATTCTGATGAATTTCGTGAACTGTAAAGATTTTTATAGAATCCATAGGAGTCTCGTTAAAAACATGAAATTTCAAAAGAGTTTGTTTCGTGAACTTTTAAAGCTTGAAATCCCTTTTATTATGAAATCCTTATAAATACAGACACGACACCTGGTATTACAAGGACTTTTAAAATCCACCATATTCCCAGTTGAGGACACAACACCTGTTAGAAAATAAAAATTAGAAAGTAATGGCACAACACTTTTGGATTTGCTGACTGAAGTGGAAAGCTGGCATGTGTCATTCCGAATGGTGAATTTTTAAGGATTAAGGAAGGCAATGGATATAACTGATGTGGTGTGTTATTATTGTGAGAAAGTGACAGATCCAGTAGTGCTAATATCACGAGGCTTGTAATTAGAGTAATATGAAAGTATAAATACCAGTTTGACCAAATTATTTGTTTCCAATGTGGAAAGATGCAGTAATAAATAGTTCAAAGTAGAGTACAATGGACTTACATTGTAGGGCTGCTTTTTAATAGATGAATAGTCGACCCACATCATTTACTTATGCAGCTATATCAATGGCTATTCTTTAAATTTCTATTCTCCTTTTCTATATCCATAAGTGATGTCTCCTTCCTCCAATAGATGTTACTGGGGCTATTGTTTCGAAGCTCTTGCCACTGAAGATCCAAGAAGAGCTGATGGAGAAGGGATACATCATGTTGATGCCAATGCTGAATTCTGCTCTGTGATTAAAACCAAATTAGGAGCCCATCGAATCCTGATGGGCGCCGAAATGGACTGTTGTGATTCAACCGATGAGGGTAGAAGGTTCTATGTGGAACTTAAAACAAGTCGTGAGGTTGGCATACTTGCTGATTTCTTTTGTTTCCTCTTTTCTAGTTTGTAATCTTGGACCATGTTCCGTTTCATTTTTACTTTCTGCAGTTAGACTATCATACTGAGGAAAGATATGAGAGGGAGAAATTACTCAAATTCTGGGTATGGATATTCCTCCTTTCACATTAATATATGGTTCTCCTTCTCTTTTTATGTTTTTCCTCTCACCTTCAATGTTGTAAATGTGATTGTTTATCAAGTGAGTAGTATGTAGGTTTGCATGGAGAAGTCTGTTTGATCTGTATATACTTTAGAGAACCCCGTTTTCTTATTCAAATGCGTTGGAATATCTGAACTCTGCGAGACTCCTTTTCATCTGTGCATGAATGACTGCATCTCCGTGCTCGTCTTTTTAAAAATATCAGTAAATGTCTTCATTAATTGGACGCATGTCTGTCATCTATCCTCTATAGCAGGCAATCCAAACGCTTGCCATCTTTTCACACAAATAAAGGTCATTGTTTTCATTAAGTTGGATGTCTGCTTTCTTACTCAAACGAGAAATTGAAATAAAAATATATTAGGTAAGAATTTCGCAGTAGAATGTATCCTTGATGGCTAGAGAATCTGTTTTGTTTCATTACTAAATGCTGCAAGCTTTAAAGAGGGAGACTTTAGTGTAACTGAAATTCTAAGATGATGCATGTTTTCATGTTCTTGAATGCTTTGCTCTTTCGGTTATCAAAAACTTGTTGAAGGGAACTGCCGAGGTGAAATGAAGTGAAAGTGTCAACATGGTTTTGTAAGACTATGAATGATATCTTAGCAATAGTAGCAATAAAAGACATAATGCATGATATTGTTTTATCTTACCTGATAAGTGATGTTATACATCAAGGAGAAATAATGATTCTCGAGTAGTGATGTTGCAGGGAACTTGATATGATTTGGGTAATTCTTAAGAACAAGTTCCTATTTTTGCTTGCTGAAGCTGCAGCAATCAATTCTATTTAATGTCAAAGGCTTAACCAACAAATTCAAAGTCATGCATCTCATATGGGAAGCCAGTTTCCATTACGTGCTAAAAGTTTAGTTTAGGTCTACATGCAGTCTTCGTCTGGCCTTGTATGTACTACCATAATATATGCCCTGATCAGCAAGTTTTGGCAGGAAATTTATCTTGTTTTTTAATGACTTTTGGTTTTGTAACATTTTGGTGATGCAAGTCCATAAATTTCTCGTTTTCGTCCATTTGGTGTTCTGATTTTTCAACTACTTCACTCTTTGGGTCAAACGCCATCTATAATTTGTTTCTTTATTAGAGAGTGACTATAGCCGAATGGAAGTTTGATATCGTGTATATTGATGATCTAGTAAATTTTGTTATTGTGACTTTAGAAGCTTACTTTTGAGTATGAAAACACACATTTACTGTTACTGTTAGTACATTTCCTAAATTTTGATTCTCTTACAACATATTCTTGTGATCTGCCATTATTTTGGAACTCAATGCTTTGATTCACTTGGGGAGGCCCATTGGTGCTTTGAGTTAAAGCTCGTTAACTTCTTAAATTTTATCTGCTGATTGGAATTTGTATAGTCAGACATGTACCTTAACTTTCTTTGTATCGGATTCGGAATCATTTCTATCTTTGCTACTGCAGATTCAGTCATTCCTTGCTGGTGTACCATATATTGTCATTGGTTTCAGGTATTGTTATATGGTTTTTAATTTCTAACTAATTCCTTTTTTCTGTATCCTGTATGGATGACTATAATTTCTGCAACCTAATAAACAAAAACCTTTCGCTTCGCTCTTCCTCGTGTCTTCGTAGATATTCATATTTGTTGACATTTTCATGACGCAGGGATGATGCTGGCCGACTTGTCCGTACTGAAAGACTAAGAACCAAAGATATAACACAGAGAGTAAAGATGAAAAACTATTGGCAGGTAAATTGATGTCTGCATACGTTCATTGTTCTCCTCTTTTTATCTTATATGATATTTAGTATTTTTCTCGTATAAATCATGTCCTTGCGAATCACGCCGCATTCTCATTCCATGCAAGCATTAAATGTATGTACACATTAATCTTTAGGCGTGTGCATCAAACCGTGCCAAATATATTCATAACTTGACCTTCGTGTTGGGATTCTGGCAGGGAGGAGTGTGCCTAGCATTTGCTGATGAGGTGTTATGTTGGCTTTATGGGACAGTTAAAGAGAGTAAGAACATTCAATTCGATTAGTTACGATTGACTTTGTTTGATCGTCTTCAATTTTGTTCATTTACTCAACACGATGTGTGTTTAAAGTCATTGATTTGAACCCCATTCCGTGGCTGTAGATGAAGACTACATCTTGCAGTTTGCGCCACCTTTCACGCGATTGGAGCTTCTGCAAGCACAATCTTGCCCAGATGAAATCACTTCCCATGTCGAACAATTATAGCTACTTGTCAAGACTTGAAAATATCATACACGAATTAAAATATGAATTATAGTATTTAAACTTGAAGTCGAGAGGGTAGGCCGATTGAGAGATATCTGTTGGCATTTATTTTTCATTTTCTTCTATAACTGATTATCGTATTGTATAAAACGGTCTTTTGAATTGCTCTAGAAATTATCATCCACGACAATTTAGACATCCCTAATCAAGGCATTCTAAAATTGAGGACATCTAACTAATCACTTGTCAAGGAGTTGTGTTTCTCCCCATTACCTCTACTCTAGTGCACATTAAGTGGGACGGGTTGAATAATTTTTTAACATATTTGAATAATTTTCTGAACGTCTTTTAGAGAAAGTTGGCAAAGGTTGCTTTCTGGGTAAACTTTTCCACAAGAAGCAAAGTATAAGCTTTGCCAAACGAGCACTATAATAAATTTAGGTCGTAAAATATCTCCTTACCCCGAGTACTCTAGCCTTCACTCTGCAACAGTAGGGACAGATTATCATCGGCCCTTAATTTGTTGTTTGAGTTTTGATTGTCCGGTACAGGAATGTGTGCTTCTGTTGTTTTCTTTAAGATGTCGCCGGCTTCCTTCTCGGGACCACAGAGACTCAACAGCCTCTTCTCCAGGAGCGGAGCTAGAGAAATATGTGGTGGTGGGCTGAAAGTTAAATTTTTCTCAACAAACTCATGTCAAAAGAGACTTTATGTCGTGATATTCGTGACAAAGTTGGTCTCCAACAAGTAAAATATATGTCAAAGGTTATGCTACATGTATCGAATTTTTTTTACCTAATCTCTTATCGACTACTCACAATAGCGGTGGGACCACATCTTGGGATTTTTACATTTACGCGGGGCACGGAGTTAAACAATTTGGTAGATTTTTTATGTGCAAATATTTTTATTCATATGTCAATTCTAAGAATCTTCTAAATTTTCTCAACTTTCCTTATTAAATAAATGGCGGCCCTCATACGGTGGTACTAAATGCATAAAAAACAAAAAAAAACTTCATCCTAACTTTCAGAAGAGAATTTTTTGGGTAAGATCCTCGTGTATACCTCCAGATGAACCTCTGCCCATTTTTCCAATCTTTAGAAAATTGAAAGTACAAATGTGATAATTATTTTGCTCCATTTTGTACCAATACGAGAAAATAGAAAAAAACAACACAAAGCATAAGGAAAGTCGTAATTTTTTCTATGCAACCAAACCCACCACATTATTCATTTACAAAACCCTCCAATAAATTTAGGCATTAATAGATCACAGAAAAGTACATGCCCAAAAATAAAAATAAAAATAAAAATAAAAATATTTTTAAAAAAAATTGCACTTATTGCATATTGGTTAAATGCTTAAAGCCAAAGACGTTCGTCGGTCGCCTGCTTCGTTATGGCTAGGTTCAAGGTTCAATGGCTTTGGGGATTTTGGCTTTCAATTTAATTGCAAATCTGAAGTTTGAATCTACATATAGAAAAGTAAATGAATGAGTTTTGAGTGGGGCTTGATGGTGGACTAATGGGTTAACTTCCTTTTTTTTTTAATAGTAATTTTGGATGTGGGCTTGGGCAGCACTGGACTAATGGTGCGGCTGCCGAACTTGGCTCTTCTATTGTTAGTGCAGGAGCATCGTCCCTTGAAGCATACCAGGTGTTACCACAAGCCATGCAGTCCAGCTGAAACAACACCCAAAAAATGATATTTGTACAAGGGGGGTGACAAAAATGACTAGAACACACTTTAGAATGAAAATATTGAAATTTGGGAAGAATTAAAACTTCAAATCTGGAGAAAGAAATCCAATATGACAATAAATTGACCAAGAGGTCAACAATGCAGTAAAATAAAAAAATTGGGCTCATTAGAAGAGTTGATAATTTTAGCTCATATTACAAGGACTGGAATATACAAACAATGTGTATACTCTTCATGTAACTTCGAGACGGTTTTTATTAAAGATACATGATAATTTAGGAAGCAGAAAAATCAAAAAGGAAATGTAGGAATCTGGTAGCGGTCGCTGTGAATAATATCAATCAAACCCACTTGTTTCTCCATGCATCTGTTGCAGCGAGCATCAGTCATCTGGGCCAAACGCAAACGAAAGGAATCAACATCAACTACTTTAACTCAGAAAAATTTAGGTCAATATACACCATAGGTTATTTCATTTTTAATGTAATTGTAAGCAAAAAATGTCATCTACGCAATCATCGGATAGAAGAACGCTGAATAACCTGCATGTTGTACTCCGACTCCTCAAGCTCCTTGCTAGCTATTTCCTCTGATGTGTGACAGTCTATAAATGAAAATGGTAAAATAAGGATTATGACAATATCTTTAGATTAAAAAGTTAACATGCAGTTTTAAAAATAACGATTAAGTCGTAGGTCTATTATGGTCATCAATTAAGCAATTTCTTTAATTTTGGAATGGGGGACATGAGACAGAGAACAGGCCATGTTAGACCACCTAATTTGACGCCACTACCGCAAATGAAATTAATCCTTGAACTTTACTCTATTTCTTTGGAAGAAAATGCAATTGTCCACCCATACTGGATTTTGTCACGGTGGGTAGAAATCAACGAGTTTACGGATTTTTATGTCACGTCACACTTTTCAATAGAAATAAACTCGTTTCCTAAAATGATATGAAGATAACATTTTTAAGAGTAGTCAAATTCCTAATAAATTGATCTATGTTTTCATCTTTAAAAAATTTGAATTTATCCTTTAATATGCCTGTGCAAGATGGTGACTCGTTTGTTGGAGCAAAGACTTGAAGTTTCATACCATTTTAGGAGGAGTAACATAATCCCTTATAAATTGGTACATGTTTTCGTGAGAAGATCATCCAACATTAAGAGAGCTGAGCACAAAATGGTTGTTCATATTATTTGTTTACCTTGTACAAACTCAAACTGGCTACTACTAATAATATGAACTTTGTTCATCCACTCCACTTGACACCCAATGCATGGAGTGGGGTGGTTTGGAAATGCAAAAGACGTGCTTCTTCTTGCATTATATCAGCTCCTCTACTTTCGACCCACATATCATGTCCTTTAATTTTTCAATTAATTATTCGTCCATGAAACCCGCTTTCGTATTCGTTCTCCTTGTTTCTTTCATCGCAACATGGAAGCTCATCTCGGTAGAAGCAAAGGTCTTTGTGGTTTTGATGGAGGATGACCCTGTTGTCATGATGTCACTTAGGTCTCTTAATTAATAATAACATATGTTTTTTTTTTTTTAATCTTTTCTTATAGGAAATTTTGCTTCAATTGCTGACCAATTCATTGTTTGGATTAGGAATGAAGAAAATATTGCAATCTACAAGGAGAGAATGACGAGAGAGCACGATATTTTCCTAGAATCGCTTCTAGAGAAAGGGTCATACATCAAGCTGTATAGCTATACTCATTTGTTGAATGGCTTTGCAATTTATGCGACAGACAAGAAGGTAATTTTTTATCAAGATGCTGTGCTATTTTTACTGTTATATCATTTCAGACAGAAAAACATTAACCATGTAGTTTTCAGCAGGTGCTTCGTGTGCTGGAAAGTGCGGGAAAAGTTAGATTGATCCACGAAGATACAAAATTGCAGAAACTTACAACACATACGCCTGAACTTTTAGGAATTACTACTGGTGTTTGGCCTTCATTAGGTGGATCTATGCTTGCAGGCGAAGGAGTGGTTATCGGCCTCATAGACACAGGAATCAATCCTTTCCATCCAAGCTTTACAAATGAAGGTTTCAAGGGCCCTGCAAATTTATTTACCAAAACTAAGTTTAAAGGGAAATGTTTGACCGGTGAGCAATTTCCTCCATCAGCGTGCAATGGCAAGATAGTTGGAGCACAGTACTTTGCAAGAGGTGCAATTGCTGCCGGAGAATTTAATTCCACTCACGACTTTGCTTCTCCCTTCGATGCTGATGGTCATGGAAGGCATGTATCATTTTGATTAGTGATAATTTATATTTTTTGGAGTCTTAATGCATTGAAGTTGGTGTAATTTAACAGCCATACAGCTTCAACAGCAGCTGGAAACCATGGTATTCCTGTGATAGTTAACAACTTCAATTATGGATTTGCAAGCGGCATGGCACCAGGAGCGCAGTAATAAACTGATTTCTTTCTTATCTTTCCTAAATAAGTACTTAACTCTTTGTAGATACATTAGACGGACATATTTTTTTTTCACATCTTCAAGTTAAATCGCAATAAGAAAGCTGCATATCTTAATGAATTGAATTGTGATACACTATATTGGCATTGCAGGATTGCTGTGTATAAAGCTGTATATCCTTTTGGAGGTCACATGTCGGACGTTGTGGCTGCAGTTGATCAGGTTTATTCGTTGTACTCAATTATCAGTAGTTTATTAGGGAAAAGAGAGTGAATTAACTTATCTGAAGTTTTTGTTTATTCAAAGGCGGTAGAAGATGGGGTTGATGTATTAAGTCTTTCTATAGGGCCAGCAAGCGTGCCGTCTGGCTCTTCTGCATTCTTAAACGTCCTGGAATTGGAACTTCTGTTTGCAACAAAAGCAGGTGTTCTGGTTGTTCAAGCTGCTGGAAATGGAGGACCTTCTTCTAGTTCAATTCTTTCTTTTAGTCCATGGATCACCAGTGTTGCGGCCTCCATAACTGATCGGAGATACAATAATTCGATCAGATTGGGAGATGGCCAGAGCTTAATTGGAACCGGACTTGCACGTAAGTTTACTTACCAGTTTCTTCAATTCAGAAATTGCTTCCTAAAAATCTGAAAATGTCAATTCTGCCTTAAACTGAAGCTCCAACGGTTGGAGGAGTGTTTTTCCCGGTCGCAGCTGCTGCTGATGTTTGTCAAAGGAACATTACGGCAGGTCTTGTAGAGAGCTGCCAGAATGCAGATCCATTCATTCGGTCCTTAGTTCGTGGGAAGCTAATCATCTGCACGTATACCTTCGACTTTGAATCTGAGGCAGCTACTATTGCTACAGTTGCAGACACTATAAGTAAAACCGGGGCAGCTGGTTTCATACTAACCATGGATCCTGATATTGGCTCTGAGCAGATTAAGGGTGCCACAGTAACCTTACAAGTCCCGGGAATCATTCTAAACAATATGGAATCATCTTCTGTACCTCTCTTGACATATAAACAAAACATAATGATTTCTTTTCTTTAAAATTGTCAAGATAGATTTTGTTTTGATGTAGGCTCTGTGGGAATATTACAATTCGAATACGATAAGGAGCAGAAGTGGAGCTGCTATAGGTTTTCGAGCAACAGCAAGGATTTTAGACGGCAGGGATGCCACTTATACTGGGCAGGCTCCAGTAGTAGCATCGTACTCATCAAGAGGTCCTGATGTTAACAATGCACTTTTAGAGACTGCAGATGTCCTCAAACCTACTATCATGGCTCCAGGCTCCTCGATATGGGCTGCCTGGAGTCCTAATAGTGATGGAGATCAATACATCAAAGGTAGGTGAAAATAATTGGACTCGATATAGTCTTAATAAATTGGACTTCAGAATTTTGGTTTACGAAATATCTTCTCCTTCCAGGGCAAAGTTTTGCATTATTGTCTGGAACTAGCATGGCTACCCCGCATGTAGCTGGCATTGCTGCACTGATAAAGCAGAAGCACCCCGACTGGAGCCCGGCAGCTATCACTTCAGCAATGATGACAACGGCCAATTTCACTGCTACTTCTGGGGCTCCGATTCTAGCCCAACAGAAAAACAAGTTATCTCCTGCCACCCCGTTCGACTTTGGAGCAGGTTCCATCAATCCTTCCAAAGCAATCGATCCAGGACTCATATTTGACGTTAATTTCAAACACTACGTACAATTTTTATGCACAGTTCCGGGGGTTGACGACATGTCCGTGAGACGAGCAGTGGGAGTCGGGTGCCCATCTAAGAAAACAGAATGGTGTTCGGATTTGAACACAGCAAGTGTGACAGTTTCAAATTTGGTGGGATCTAGGAAGGTGACTAGAAGGGTGACTAATGTAGGTGAGTTGGACGAGAAGTACACAGTGCTTGTGAGAGAACCTTTTGGAGTGAACATTACCGTGAAACCTCAATCTTTTAAGATCAGCGTCAATGCTTCGAGGCACATTACACTTTTCTTGGTTGCAACTCAGATGACTAATGCTTACACATTCGGTGAGGTGGTGTTCGAGGGGAATAAGAATCATGTAGTTAGAGTTCCTATAGCCGTCTACGTAAGCAGCACATTAGGTTTTTGATGTCAGTTCTTCCATGGTCAAGTTCTTAATTCTATGCTATTAGTCTTTTATAATGTATTTGATTGCAGGCATATGAATTATTTCAACAATAGTTATCATAATCTTGTTCATAGCAATCTGTTCTTGTACAAGTTAGATTTAAGAGAAAGTTGCATACTTTCATACGAGTTCTTAAATAACTCAATGGATTTGTTTCGTCTGAATTTCCATTCTAGCGATGATCCCGTAATGTTGCAAACAATTTTGAGAAGAAACTCTTTTTTTTCTTCATCTGAAAAGTTAAAAAATATTCTTTTAAGGTAATTTGAAATTATACGATGTAGGTTATAATAGAGGACGCTTCAAGAGAATCTGCAAGTTACCTGGAGGCGTTTCACCACTTTTGTTATCTTAGTAATTGTGGATACACTGTTTTTATCCTTGTTTTTCTTCTTTATTTTCAATGTTTTTGAGGCTATCATCGATGTGAGAAAGTTCGGTAATAACAACTTCCAGTTTCCCAAACAAGTTGGAGCAAACGTTTTTCTTGTCTTTCTACGAGCGGGAGTAATCTGAACTGCACGAGGTTGTATGATGTCCGAACTTGAATGTACTGGTGAGGACGCCCCTGATCGTGCAGATGTTCGCAGGTCTCTAGCATAGTCGAGAAGCTCCGCTCTCCTATTGTACCTTCTACCACCACCAGCAAGATTAGCCTGGTGGAAGTGCCGCTGGTGGTGGTAATTACTCGAGGGCAACCTCCTCCTCGGCCTCTCTACGTAAACTGCCACCAATACAGCTCGCTTTCTGCAGCATGTTACCTAACAAAATAAAAATCCCAAGAATCGTTTTCTGATCAGAGTGCAAAAAAAGAGATGTAATTGCAGAAAATTTCGAGGAAAAGACTCACCATTCTGGCCGGCCAGGGACAAATGAGAAGAGGGCTGGGATCATTAATAAATACAAGAGTTTTGCAGGCAGGCCTTAGGACAATGTCAAACAGGATTCATTGTTTGGATCGAAATCGTATCCTTATCATAAGGTTATGTGTTTTATATAAGATAAGACAACACAATATATGATAAGATACACAATAATATAAAGAAGTCAAAGATCATACTATATCAGTCCAATTCTGGCGTCTTTGTACATTCTCATTGATACGTGAGTTTCAACATCCTTAGTTCATGTCTTTATTACACCTTAACTATATATTTTCAGACAACTGTTTACCAACAAGGTATTGATTGATTATTAAGGTTTTCTATTCTAACAGAGAATTTATCGAATTAATGTCATCTATAAACAGAAATTTGAGTCCCTCACTTTGGCATTTCAAAAATTATAAATGGAATACTAATATTTGCAGATTTTGTTTCTATCTCTCCAATCTGCAGGATTCAAAACTCTCACTCGGATATTCTACATAGCATAAACGTGATAAAATAGAGCCATAGACCTGACATGACTATCAGATCTACTTCGCGAGCAGAGTGTGGGGTAGATGACCAAGTATATTCATGGTTATACAAGACCTCGACCTGAACTTGATATTATTACTTTTTTGCTTTTGCTTTTAAATGCTTATAAGCTGTGGAACTATCAAAGACAACGTCCAACTCCATAAGTTGGTGAGGCCAATGGACTCTTGTAATTTACCCAATCTCTTCTCATCCCACTGCTCCTCACCAGCCTCGGTTTCACAGGTAAC
>CAIGRH010279438.1:0-11012 GCA_903798295.1 Fraxinus nigra
TAGAAATGTAAGAGTGTTTGTTATTTTCAACAAGACGAATCTCAGAGATCGTGGCAATAATGTAAGTTCAAAATAATAATTCCAGACTTGTAGCACAATTGAGCAATGAAGTTATTTTCTGTCAAGAACATCTTGTTATAAAAGTTAAAATAGAAGTTTTAGTACCAAATATTTAACAAAAAGAGCTATATCTGATGGTTTTTCAAGAAGCAAACGATGAATTATCAAAACGATAATCAGATACAGAAGAAGAAGAAGAAGAAGAAGAAGATTATATATTAGATGACCAAACTAATGAAATGGACGCAGACCTAGAAGAAGCTTACATAGAGATGATAGACATATAAGCAATAATTAAAGGAGAGAAGATGTAAAGGAAAAGCAAATGACAGATGAAGAGTGTTTAAAGGACAATTATCGAGTAAAGAAAGTCAAAAAGTTGGAGCTTGAAGACAAAATTTTCAAAAAGAATTTTTACAGCTATAAAAATATGATTTCATAAAATTTTAGTGTGCGGAAATTTAATTAAAATCAAATTTTAATTAAATGTCAAATTAGAGTCCAACTCTAATTTTAAAAATATATTAGGGTGGACAATTAATTAAAATCAAAATTTGATTAAATACTAAATTATTGTCAAACTCTAATTTAAATCGAAATAATATTTTAATTTAGGATAAAAATCCTAAATAAAATAAATTTAATTTAGGATCAAAGTATAATATTTAAGTTAAAATCCAATTTTAACTATAATATAAAAGTCATTAATTTTAAATAAATTTTAACTTGGGTAAAAATTAAATTTAGCTCAAAACCACTTGAAAATCAAATTAAAACCATTTTATTATTTAAATTCAAAATCTGATCCCTAGATTAAAATTATAAACATGCCCTTCACTTGAATTAATTGCATGATCCAATCATATGTAATTTGTATCTCACAATCACAACTCATTGTAATTAATAAATTATCAAAACTTGAATCTACAGATTTATTATTTAATTTATTGTAATATTAATTAAATAAAATAATATATATGCCATAAATGAAATGCATCAATTATAAGGGCGTGTTCGGTAGATATTAAAATTGAAAAACTAGTCGTTATTGTTGACTTTTATTAGACGAATGAGACTCAATAATGACTATATTTTCAATTTTAATTAGATTTTAAGCCGTACCGAACAGACCCAAGTGTTTATATCCAAAGTTGATTGGACTTATGGCATAACAATTACATTTTAATCATACAGTCTTCCAAAAGTCACTGTTCAAAATTCCATTTTTTTTCTTTCAAAATAATGACCACCAAATGAGGTATGGGGCCAGCCACGGGAAGAGGTTTCTACTGAGTGGAAACTAAAAATTTATGCTTATTTATCTAATTAATTTTAGTTTTAAAAAAGCATCCCCGCCACCATTTTGATTATAATTTCTCATTTTATTTTATGTTTATTCAAATATACTGTATGATGTTTGAATCCTCGTTCCGTCCTAATCTTGTCCCACTGTTCGAGAATTCCCGGCTGCAAGAGGGATGAGGAGACTTTTCCTACCCTGTTTCGTTATCATCTTTGTAATTTCTTTGGCTTTTTAATCCTACTTACTTGATTTATTGGTGCAAAATGCTATAAAAAAAGATCGCATGATGGCAATATCACATCGGTGACAATTCGATATTTGTTTTTTTTTTTTTTATTACTTTTTAGATTAATTTCTCCATTTTCAGAGTTTTGCTTGAAAATTCATGGTCTGAAATTTTTAGATGTAAACTATGATGATTTTTTCATGGCGGCAATGGTGACATATAGAGGTTGTAGACGTAGAGGCTTTATTTGATTCAACACAAGTATCTCCCTACTTGCTACCTTCCTTTTTCATAGAGTAGTATTAAGGAAGAAAAAGAAGCTAAAATTTTGTTCATTATAGTGTTCGTTACTCATCAAACCGCGTACCAAATATGCACATAATTTTTGATCCAGGACGTGGATACGGTGAAGGAGGAGCCAATGCTGTTCTTGTAAATCCAAGTGCCAATTGATATTCAAGAAAGCCGGTGCCTTGTTACAAGGGTTGCTGATCGTTTGGTTTTTGAAAGTGTGGAGGTATATTTTAGATATTTCTAAAGGACAATTGGTCGTTCGTTCTACCATTATTGACGTTTTTATTTTTTCCTTCTAATTTTAGTTGCATTGTCATCCTGCTCGTGCTGGATAGTTCACTTCACATGCTTCCTTTCTTTCCTACTTCGAGAATATTTGGGAGTCTAGATCGATGTCACCTTTGATGTGATGAAGACAACTAATCACATTTCTTGTAGTGATGAACTTAAGAATTTGGAGGTTGATAATCTCAAAATCGAAATTAACAAATTCATTTCACCTAGTCAAAGCTTTCTTTAAACTCAATGAAATTCGCTCAAAATAAGATTTGATAGAGAAATTGACTATTTGAAAAAAAAGTGTATATCCAACTCATTTTCTCTTTAGCAACACGTGGCGGTCATTAATTAGTGTGTTTTTAACTGAATCTATTACATTCACTTTTTATTTATCATGTCATATATTCTTCACTCATTCATTGTGATGTCACTTCAAAAAGTTTAGCATTCTTATTCACTTGCTTCAATAATGGTTTTGTTCAACAATTTTTGCTTGCACGTCTCGTTTTCTCGTCTTTCATAATTAAGATGATGTTTATGGTTTCTTATCAGAAATGCTCGCCGACACTATTAGCGAGCTCAAGAATAGAGTACCTACACAATTTCCAATTTTAAATTAAATGAGTGGATATTCCCATCATTGTCTTCTTAAAATTAACTGATAACAGAGGTATTATCCAACTAATCTGATGCTGGACTAAGAGTATTTGGTATAAAACTTACAGAATAGTTCAAAGATTCCATCTTCTATATTCTGGACTGAGAGTGTTCCAATTCCCTCAAACTGTGCCACACATTACCTACATTATACTAGCTATTAATTCCCGGGTCTGATAAATCATTTGCAAAGTGCTTGACTACATTTTGCTTGATTCAACAGGAATCTCCACTGTTATGAATATGTTTGTTCGACGGATTGCCCTTCCGCAAACAAGTTATAGGAGGGGTAGTGGACGTTCGTAGTTCCCCAAAAGTCTGCCAACAGTAAGGTTCCTCCAGTTTGTTCTTTTCTTGTAATGGACTTAGTTCTATGGTTGTCAATGTTACACCTGAGCACGGCGTGGAGTCACTGCAGGCAAAATGAACAGGTTTCGAAGTATATGTTCCTTTTATAAACTGGTAGGAGATGCCTGATACAGCTACAGCTGATGTCTTGTTCTGGCATTTGTGCCCGTCGCAATAATACTGGTCAATCATTATAGGCGTTTCAACTCCAGAAACTTGAATATTCGAGAACATCACTCCTTGCACCGAGCCTGAGCCACCCTGCAGTTACAAACAACCCTAATCACAAACCAAATAAGCAAAAAGACAGGACGCTGAGTAAATTGGTTAAATCCTAATGGTAACAATTTGTGTAAAATTTTTATTTTCATGCTGAGGGAAGGTATCGTCTGTCTATGAAAACTGTACCTGCCATGTCTTTATTCTTACTCCAGTCATTGTATTCTGCAGTGAGGAGTCGCGGACGGTAATATTTGAAACGCAGGCTTTAGTACCAGCCTTCCCTAGACCCCCAATGCTGAATCCATGACCAGGTCCACAATTCACATTGTGTATGTATACACCGGAGCATCCTGTTTGTATGGATATACAGTCATCCCCTGTAAAATATCACTTATACGTCAATAATTCTTGTTCGAAATAAGGATCATTTACCTTAATTATAATGAGTAATTTGAAATCAGCTACATGAATCAATTTTCACTGATCCACTCACTTCATTGCTAGATCTACAAGAACATCTAAAGCGACTAAATCCTGAGTAACTACAGTCATGTCCTTTTGGTCTATCCTTCCAGCTTTTGACATTTTCTACTAAAATCGCGTCACTTTTTAGAACTGAAGCATCTTTACGTCTACTCAAAATATGTAACTGGCGTTCTTTTCTTAGCCAAGTAAATTTTACTCTTAAGCTTAGCAAAACATGCTTTCATATGTTCAACTGGCATATGTTTGATAATAGGAATTACCACAAGCAAGAGAGGTGCTGTGAATGACCACATCTTGGGAATTCTGAAGGTGGATTCCGTCTGTGTTAGGGCTGTCACCAGGGGACGAAATGCTCATGCTAAAAACTTGAACCCCAACACAATCGTCAAACTTGAGGTGAGTCTGTGGACTGTTTTGTATGGTTATCCCGGTAACTATGACATTAGAACTTCCGTAAAATCTAAGTGCCTGCTCATCAAAGACGGACCCCAATCACTATCCAATATATATATAATTCTTACACAAAATTGCAGTAGAGGAGAGCTTCGTATGTGGTACTTACAGTTGGTTTCGTGCTTGGCATTCCTCCAGCGGCATCTGTATATATCTGCTGGAAAATGAGAGTACCTTTGGTAAGCTCTATTTTATGTAAAAAGTAGTAAAGAAGATTGGAAAGGGACAGGACATTAGCTGATTTTTATTCTTTAATATTGTCTGGTTCAAACTAATCCACCTTATCAAACATGTCACAAGTTTAAAACACGATATATATATATATGGGTTTATTACCAAATCCTCTGTACTATTATTTGCATCTGATTCTTCCACTGGATTGTTGTCCTTCCACCAGACTGAGCCTTGTCCATCAATAATTCCTTTACCTCTGATAGTTACTCCTTTGAGATCTTTAAATTCTATCCATTGTAAAAGCCCTGATCCCCAAGCTCCAGAACTGCTGGGAGCAATGATTTTCCCATCTAACTGCAGGAGATCAGAAGAGGAAAAAAACAATGACTAGAAGCCATACAATTCTAATTTTATGAAAGTAAACACAAAATTGACGTGGAATATTTGGCAACAGGGATGCAAGATGCCGCGTTTTTGGGTAGTGTATATTTAGTTCTTGCTTGAATTCCTACAAACTGAACTGAACAGATACAAAATTTACCTGGAAAAAAAGATTTGACTTGCAATTGGGTCCCGAAAATGAGATGGGTTTGACTAGAAATATAGACCCTGATGGAACCAGCACCGTTGATCCTTCCACCACACAAGCAGCTGCCCACGCTTGTTCAAATGCCTGCCAAGAATGGGTAAACATGTTAGTCTGTTCAATAGTAATAATCTTTTCTGCATTTAAGTCTGTTAAGGTTCCATCATTTGAATGTTTCTTGATTAGGACGTGCAAAATAGTATATCGGTTCACAAGTTTTAACTATTAGCATTCTCCTAAAACAAGAAAACTCACACGACATATTTGATATGTTCAAATGGACAAGACTATGCATGTTAAACATGTCCGGGAAGATTTTAGGTATACCTTTGTGTCGTCTGCGATTCCGTTACCTTTAGCACCATAACTTAAGACATTGAAGGTGGCACCACTGTCTAAAAGGGAGACACTTTGGCCTAAGGTAGGTGGATTGGCTTTTCTATGCCTCCATTGTTTGTGTTGTTTGGCAATGCAGGATGCATTATCTGATGGCCAGACAAGAATTGCTATAAAAATGAGAAACCTAAAATTCATCATGCTAAACCTTAACATTTGATGTTGTTTTAGAGGGAGAAAGTGTGTCTGTGTGTGTTAAAAAGGTGGTAGGAGATTGGTATTTATAGTTGGTGAAAGCAGCCCAAAATCACTGTGGAGGCATAAGCCATACAGTTTACTTAGCTCTTTTGGCAATTTGTGCTTGCACAAGGACAGAATTTCTTATGCCAAGGCAATATGGTTTTTTTTTCCTTGGCATCATATTTAGTAGAATAATGCTATTTGCATTAGTCTCCCAACGTGAAATACATGTGGCGGTTAATGATTTAATATCATGTAGAGTGACTACTGTAAGGAAAATTGATTCATGAAGAAGTTTTGGACAACCTTAGCTTTCACAAAAGCTGTTGGAATTAGAGGAGCCTCATTTACAGTTTTTTCGGTTGGAATCTATAACCAAGTGGAGCCTATGTTAGTTGGTTCGTTTTTAACTAATTAGATGCTCCATTTAGGTCTATAAATAGGAGCCTTAAGTAGTGTTAATATGAGCTCGAAAATGAATGAATGATGAGAGCTAGAGACTGAAAAAGTCTGTATAGAATTCTGAAGAAGTATAGAATTCAAGAGTGAATTCTGGAGTAGGAAGTGAGATTGTGTAAGAGTGTGAAGTCTCTGCAAATTCAATCTATAAAAGCTTTCTACTGGTAGCATTGTGTTGTACAATAATCACTTGAAATGGTGATTGATTCATGTAAATGAATGTAAGTCTTCTTGGTTAATAAGAGGCTTGAGGAAGAGGTTTTTCATCCTGTTACCAAAGTTTTGTTTTCTGCGTTTTCTTACTGGTTTATATTTGTGTCTTCTGAGTTTTCCTTCTGCTGGGTTTCTTTTGTCATTTTAATCTGCTTCTGCTGGTGCAATATTTTCTTCTGCAATTTGGATTGATCTTGGAGCTGAGAGAAAGTCCAAAAATCCAACAACTACGATAATGAACGACTGCAAATAGCATCAATCTTTTTAGTATGTCATAAATTTATTGTTTGTTGTGATGTCAATTTATTTTATCACTAGATCATTAAGATTGTCCCTTTAAAATTTAAATTACTATTTTCTGCACTTAGCTCCTTTTCTCAAATTGAAACGGCCAAAAGCTGGAAACGAAGTGCTACTAGTACGATTTGAGTAGGTCGAAAGTTTTTTTTTTTTCAAACTTGATATGGCGAACGCTTACCAGCTTTTATTTATACGAACGTACAATTTGTCAAGAAATATTTAAAATGGTTTTACTATTATTATACAATTTTAGAGGTACAATACCAGAACTATTGCTTTCTGAAGGAGCAAAGTGTAAGAAATTCCAAGAATATATACAACATTTCTTTCAAATATTTTATACTTTTACATCAAGATTAAGCTCTTGTGGGATCATAAATAAGAAAAAGTAAAACAACATGCAAAAATGTAGTTCAAGTGGTAAGAGCAAACTCTTAATAGACCGTTGATCCTAAGTTCAAGACTCTTGGCCGAAGAGAAAAAAATCCATTGATCCCCTTTTTAAGAAAAAAAATTACCAAATTAATAAGCGCCATATGGAAAAATTTTAAATCAATTTATAAAGAGGAATAGAAGTGGATACTACGAAATATGTGTATAATAAATGAATACTACATATGGATGTGTTATTGAAATTAATACTTGATTTTTATCGAGTTTATAAATTGTACCCAAACAGATTGTTAAATATCATATAGTCCATGAGATTTTTCCCTTTGCTTTTATAATGTATTTTTGTTGAGGGGGCTTAAGCTGTGTATGAAAAATGAATTAATCTACTTGTACCGAATTTGTTGACATAACGTCACATGGTGGCCACCTATTGGGGGGCGCCTGTGATGGGGGACCCGCTGGCGTTATGTCAAAAATATTGTCAACAAATTCGGTACAAGTAGAATGGTTGATGAAAAATAGAGGTCTCTTTTCCTTTTAGTCATTCTATACGTGCAATGTTGTACTTAATACATTAAGCTCATGTTTGGTACACATTCTTTCAATAAAATAATATTTTCTATTAAATCAATAATTTTTTCTTACTTTTTAACCATATATTTTCTATCATGTCACTATTTAAAGTACATTATCTTCTCAATAATATCTATCAAACATATTCTAAATTTAAGTCTAACGTGTGAAATTAAAAGGCAGAAAGACTTTTTTGATGATTTTATTTTTTCTATTGGTTGTGGACGACGTGTTGAGCATAAATGTGGTCGGGGATTCATTAATTCACTGCTTTTATGCTTGTCCAAGGATTAAAAAGAAAAAGGAAAAAAAAAAGGTATTATTTGACAAAATCTTATTCTATTTAACTGTACAAATCTTGAAATTATGAAAGCCTAAACAATTGATCCGCCAGCCATTTGTGACAAGGACCAAAAATTTGTCAAGGCTGCACGTGATTATAGTTTATAGTTCTTCAAATACAACTGAAATGACCCGAGATTTATATACATGTACATTATTATTCTAAAATCAAAGAGTCGAGTGTACGCAAACTCTGCAAATTTAAAAATAATTTTGATCGTTTAACTTGATTTTAGGACAAAATGGACCCCGTCCAAATATATATATTGACTACACGAAATTCTCTTTAAATTCTTGAACAATTATGCTAGTTACTTCCTTATTAGTATTAAAAAAGTGCGAGAGAAAATTATCGAGCAAACCAATTTTCAAAGACATTTAAAGATAATTGGTGATTGACAAATTTCTACACGAATATTGCTGCTTTACCAGTGATAGGTGGAGGGAGTTATTAGCGTAGCAGAATTGTTTCTACACCAACATAGACTATGAAAAAGCCATTAAATGCGCCAATGGATGTGGGATATTATTGACTTATTTAAGATTATAATTAGGGGCATAGAAATTATAATCCTATCCTACAATAGCACCTTCTTCTTCTTCTCACATTTAACGGTTTCTCATGTGAATGTCCTTTTCATTGTCTACAATAAACCGTTATTAGTTATCTCACAATCCATAAATCATGCATTGGCTTTTCGAATTGGCCCCACAAGATTAAAGATCTTGAATTTTTATTTTATTTTTTAGACGAATGGTAGAAATACGAAAGTAATTTTTTATTTTTTTTTAATGATAATCGATTCAAAGATCAACGTTTCTCGATCGCAGCCCTTGAGGGCACTCCGGAGCAAGGTTCGAAGGCGCTCGGCTATGTACATGCTATCCATTATCAATTCGACTTTGTTCATAAAAATAAAAATTAATCCAAAATAATATTAAAAAGTAGCCCTAGTTGTCCATTCATATAATAAAAAATACAGAATCCTCTGAAGAATTGACGTTTTGTCTTTTCATAGACACGTGAATCTACTTATTTCAATTGATTTAACCTGCAATCATATCAAGCACCTAAAAAAAAAAATTTGATTAATTTGGATTTCCGCTTATCTTGTTGCACGTTCTAGTCATTAGGTGCTTCGATTCTATGAATTTGTATAATGGAACAACATTTTGTTCTTTATTAATTCGAGAAAGATTTGACGTTGAAATTTCTTAAGAAAAATTCAAGTTGAAATAGAAAATTCAAAAGAAAAAAAATAAAGAAAACTGTCCTGAATTAATTTTTTACTTGATTACGCTCAATTTTTTTTCCCCAAGCAGAATGCATATAATTTGGCAATAATATTGCAATCCTATAATGTTGATTATGTATCTCAGTATCTTGAGTTGTTATATTTGTTAGAATACCCGAAATTTGTTTGGCCCAATCCGAAAAACTTGCGGTACAACATATGTGGTGAAACCAAAACCTTGTAAATTTTGAGAGTTTGTGATGGTAGTGGAGGGTGCTCGCGCGCTCACACACTTATGATGTATTTTAGGGTTTCGATATATTATTCGTAGTAGTCGTCTAAAGCAATCATCTCTTGTACTCATTTTTGATATAGTTGTTTTCGCGTGGAAATCGAGGGTCGCTAACAATTAAAAGAAGGTTTAGACGATTATATAAGGAACGATGGCTTCTCGAGATAAAGTCCCAACAAGATGTGCTTTATTTATGAAGACTACAATTTGTAAGAAGCGAAATGTCTCCAAGGAACACAAGCACACTGAATTTTGCAAAGTAATTGAAAGTTAACAAGAAGAACTAAAAGAAATGAAATTACAGTGATTTTGATTCGGGGTCTCTTCCATGTTCTCTTTTCTCTTTTATACATTCTTGACAGTTTTTCTTGTAGAACCGTTTGAAAACTATTCATCGCCCTATAACTACCCACTTCCTCCTTATAGAGGACTTGTCAAGAAACTACCGCTTTTAACTGCTGCCATTACTTCCATCATTTAACTGCTTGCAACCAAGATTCTTGGATTGTGGAATGTGACAAGATTGCCCATTAACTGTTTCAATAACAATTGCTCTAAATAACAACAAGACACTATACTCGCCTAGATCTTGGGCGTCTCACAGGCTTGAGCGATGACAGGCCTCCGCTACATAACTCCATCTTTGGCTCTCACAATACTCGCCAAGATTTTGGGCGTTTCGCATGTTTGAGCGATGATGGGCCACCGTTATAGAACTCCGTCTTGGGTTTTTACATGGTCTCATTGGGGCACATCCTAACTGAGCTTCATTCTTTGGGCCACAGTTTTGTATGTCAACAATTACCCCCCCAATATAGCAAAATTAATATAAATTATTAATTTTATGCTATATTTGTCCTTTACACGCTCCCGCGATACTTGAAATCCAAAAAGGGCGGAAAATTTCAATCATTACTTTTTTTGGCGGTAATCTTCTACATTCCAAAATGTGCAATATCACGTAATTTCTATAAACCAAAGAACATGCCACTTTTATTGCATCATTATACCAACGTTCTGCGTCGTCACATTTCATTTTGCCTATAAAGATCACTGTTCATCTTCTTACTTCTCTACATACTTACACTCCCAAAACCCTTGAGAAGTAAGACGACTGCAAAGAACTTTTCAGATAATTCTCTCAGTTTCGAAGACTTCCAACAACTTCTCACCAAACCGTATATAAATCCAGCTTCCCTTTCACCAGCCAATGCTGATCTTCACGAGTTCTTCCTGGAGACATCATTTAATGATGTTGATTCTATCGGGCAAGCAGCAGTGGGCCAGTTGTTCCATTGCACTTAAGATTCTTCTTTTCTGAACCCTTTTCCTCTAAAGCCAATCCGCGAAAAAGGTATTCGCACTTGGCCCAAAATTGATACTACTTTTCGCCTTTGGCATGCACGTATAACAAATCATGGCCCTACCAAGGCGATTTTCTTATCGTGCTAGGATTTCTGATCTATTATAAATCGCTCTCCATCTCCCAATCTATGACCCCGTGCTTTTTCTCATTCCTTTGAGTTTTTGGTCTTCGGAAT
>CAIGRH010279445.1:0-13196 GCA_903798295.1 Fraxinus nigra
ACAAACAAATCTTACCGCTGACCTATGATTAATCGAGACCAACTTTATCTTCGGTGTGACTAACCGTGACCAAATTTATATTCAGTGTGTCTGTCTATAACCAGATCAATCTCAAGTCACAATAAGTCACAATCAACACAAAATTGGTCACAAATAGTCACGACAAACACATTTGGTCGCATAGGATTACAAATTATCAAATTATTTGATCACTACTTATTTATCAATCATGAAAAAACAACTTATCATAGTGTAAGAAACATACAATGTATGTATTGGAACATGAACATTGACAATACACTTTATGCAATTAACATCACCTTCTTTGGACAAAAACTTCAAAGGCAGTGTGAATTTACATATGGGTTAAGAACAAAGTGACTTGGGGAAAACAAAGGGAATGTGTTCACACTTACTCATGAGGTGCAAAAGGCAATTTGCTTTCCTTTGCGCCATGCAGGTTCCACTTCTTGTAATCTCTATCAAATAGTCATAAACACCGTATTGTTTAGTATAAGAATGCCATGGCTGATATAAGTTCTGCTACGCCTGATTCTTTGTGAAGTTCACAATATACAGAGAAACACAATAAATCAGCACAGGAAATTGAAAAATTATCCAACTGAAAAAAAGCGCCAACAACAACATTTAAATCGACCCAATATGACTTGGCTACAATTTTAATGACCCATTAAGACCTTCAACGAGTTATAATTAGGCATTAGGACGAATATTTCTGCAAGGAATTCCTTCAGTAATTGCAAGCCAACATAATATTATTTCCATGGCTAAATATCACTTCCTGACAAATAAACTTTACCGACCGATTTTTCCACGGATCTTCTGTTGGATTCAACGACCGAAAATCCATGGCTAATCCCACACCTTTTTAGTGATATTCAGATGAGTTTAATGGTTGAACTTACTAATTTCACAGTGTCGAAATAAGCTTTGGAGGCCGTCTCTTGAGACCAAACTAGCTTCATCTTGTCCTTTTCCCCCCAATTTCTTTGTTCTTGTCCTTATAATTTGTTAACCGATCATCTCATCCGCTATCTCCGGCTGACTTCCGGTGGCTCACCTTGTGTCCGCCGAGAGCTTGGTAAGAGCCAAAGGCCTTGCCACAAACTGAACATTGGTACATCAGCATGGAAGAATCCAACGTCGTCATCACTGGCGATGCCGGTGGCGACGGAAGAGGAGTTTATGTTGATTCTCCATCGGAGCAACCACAACAATCGCCGCTTTAATCGTTGAGACGACGACGAGAGAGTGGATAGCTACAGCTGTGAGGCGGCGGCGATTTTCGTTTGGGAGACGGTGCAACGAGAGAATGGAGAGGAGAGCATAGCGAGAGAGAGAGATGAGAGGTAGAGAGAGAACGATTTTGGAGGAAATGAGGTGGGTGGAGGTAGGTAGGTAGAGTTGCTTTCTAAATTAATTGAATTCAATAATATATTTATTTAATAATAATATATTAATTAAAACACCTGATTTTTGAAAGATTAAACCTCTCACCTGATTTTTGAATTTGGAAACTCAAACACCTGGTTTTAGGTAATTTTATCTAATTTGATTTTGATTTTGGGTTTGAGTTGAAACCAGTCCAAACCAAACCGTGTCCAAGCCTACTTAGGAGTTGGAGTTAGTAGAGGGGACAAGGAGGTACAAAGCGTTATATAGGGATTAATCACTATTAAATCCATGCTTTAACGGACTTTTGAGTTCTTGAGAGTTAAAAACATCTAAGAAAATTANTTTTGAAAGATTAAACCTCTCACCTGATTTTTGAATTTGGAAACTCAAACACCTGGTTTTAGGTAATTTTATCTAATTTGATTTTGATTTTGGGTTTGAGTTGAAACCAGTCCAAACCAAACCGTGTCCAAGCCTACTTAGGAGTTGGAGTTAGTAGAGGGGACAAGGAGGTACAAAGCGTTATATAGGGATTAATCACTATTAAATCCATGCTTTAACGGACTTTTGAGTTCTTGAGAGTTAAAAACATCTAAGAAAATTAAATAGTGGCTACCGAGTTTGTTGATTCTTCCTTGATCCCACTTAAACATTGTCATTTTAATATAGATGGTACGGTATTAAATAGGACCAAACTTAATCAAAGGGGATTGATGGGCTGTCTTAGTCTAACGTATTAAACACGCTAATAACTACATATTACGCACTTATTTATGCTTTCTTTGCTTACGTTTTATGATTAATTGAGCAGATACCTAACTTACGAGAATATATGTTAATTGTAGATAAATCTTTGATTTGGATGCATTTGGATGTAATTGATATGAAAAATGTGAAATGGAAGTTCATTTGGAGCGATTGATGATCAATCGAGTTGCAATTGATCAATTGAAAGACTTATGGGAGCAATCGAAAGTGATTTACAAGTTTCGGGGAGGTATATATGATATTCAAAAGTTTAGGGACTTAATTGCACACTCTTGGAGCCTGTATCAGATCCATTTTGAATGATTGAATAATGATTGGACCAATTTATAATGAACTAAAGCTGAAGGACCGATTTTTAAAGGAGAAATGATGCAGATTGAACATCAGATGAAATCTAGGGATGAAATTGTAATAGATGAAAAATTGAGGGCTGTGATTGCTACCAGAATTGTAAGAACAGTCCCCGAATTATGTCTACTATGCAATCACAGTCCTTAAACTCTTTTGATCGCATAGTTTGTTCCATTTTTCAATCAAACACTTTATGGAAACCTTCTAGGCAATGTATTTGACCTAAATCTTGTCCTATAAACATGTATATTAATCCAAAAACAAGGGACGAGCATTAGAGAGGAAGTTAGATGCACAAATACAACAAATTCTACATAATTAATAGAGCCAATTTGAGAGAGACTGAAAGATTTGAAGAAGCTATTATTACAAGACACTTTTCTACATATTTCTATATCATTGTTTCGGGTTATTGAAGAAAAAGATCATATGTTAGGAAATCAAGAACCATTGAAGGAATTTAAGATTTAAGACCACTTTCTAACTTTCTTTCCAAATCCTAATTTTCAGGTGATGTTGTATTTATTCATGTTGTGTTCTTGTAATTTATTGGTGTTTGGCTAGTTGTTTAGATGCTAGGATATCTTTGAACTCTATGTTTTAATATTTTGATATTATATATGAATTTAAGATTAAGATAATTTTTTGGTATTGTTATGCTCTTAATACTTTCAATTAGTTGGCTACAATTGAACAGCTGCATGAATTCTATTGACGTTGGGGAGAAGGAATAGTGAAGATATCATGTGCATTAATTCGCATAAGAATTCGAAATAGGAATATTGTCCGGTAATGCTTAGGAATAGATTAGATTGATCTTGCAAGGGATTATTGAATATGATAGGAGATTGATCTTCATATCAAATAATTGTTTTCAAATTGTGCAGTTAATATTAAAGTGGATGAATATAGGGGGGGATACAGGATCCTAGTGCTATATTAACTAATCAATTAATCATAAACACTTTCTACCACTTAGTTAGGTTAGATTGTGTTCGTTAATTAGTTTAAGTTGTTAATAATCACCACCTCATCGTATAATTGTGTTACATTCAATCAGAGATAGAATTAATTAAGAACTCTGCTAAATACTTATTCCTTGAGGGGTTTATACTTGGACTCACATCCACGTTGTTACTTGTTCACGATCCGTACATTTACGGGATAAAAATTGATAAAACGTTTTTGAAACCGTACATCTATCGGTGGCTTCGTGCTTGACTGTGCTTTGTTTTCCTCCTTTTTCTCTAGCCTTTGTGGTTGTCTTTTGAGACTATAGTAACCTTCACACTCTCTGTCCTTTGTGAGCACCTTGGAGCAACCGAGTTTTGGGTATTTGATTTGGGATTAGGTTAAACTTTGTGGTGGTCAATTGATAGAAACTGAGCCCGAAAATTTGGAGATTGGAGTCCAGATTTTCAACATTTGGTATCAGAGCATTGGTTGGTGTGGATTTCGGCAAGCAATCGACTAAAACTAGACAGAGAATGAAGCTTTGAAAACTGTCCGATTTTTGCCCAAAAATCCGAACCTGCAATTTGATTTTCTAGCTAAACTAGCGGCCGGTTGAAGAATCCAGCACCACAGGAGGATTCTGCAAACTGAGCCGGAGCGGTAGGGAGGCACTTGGTGGTGATGGTCACCGACGGCGGAGGAGCGTGGAGATCCGGTAACGGAGCGTGGCAGTTTATCTATACGAACTCTCTTAAGGCAGTTTGCTTATTTTGATTTCCTGAACGTACTGATTTTATTGTTTTCGTGTTTCGGGTTACGAAAAAAAAGTTAGACGATTTTGCCCTTGGTGGGTTGACGGTTGCAACTGTTAAACATTTACTTAGTTATTTTAGGCAAAAAATTGCAGCCCTAAAGCAGTAAATTCGCATCTCTCGTAACTTACAGACTTAGATAGGTTCGCTCTGGTAAATTAGCTCAGCATCAATGCGTTGTCGTGTGAGGTGACATTAGGATTGAAGTTACCGTGAAGGAATAACCATTGCATATGCTAAAAATCTAGGAATTAATTGCTCTATTTGAAGTGTTGGTTTTAATTGCAAGTTGATAATTGCTTTTGTGTTTAATTGCGTGAGAATTTGAATGTTTGTTGATATACATTCATGTTGCATTGACTATTCCGTTAGAATACCTAGACTTGACCCGTTTGAACATTTCCTTGATCTGGGATCTTGAGTTTCACGAAACCCTAGGAATCTAGAATGGTGTATATTGTTGCCTTAGGATTACTTTGTGTGACCTATTTGTGCATTTTTGTTGTTCTGGTTTTCAAAATGTCTTCACATTTCGAAATTGAAATTTTCAATGGGAAATGGGACTTTTCAATTAGGCAACAAAAAATGAAATGGATTTTGGTTCAACAAAAAGTCTCAAAGACCATAAATGGTAAATTTCCTACAAATTTAACAGAAACACAAAAGGAAGAATGTGATGAACTTGCTTACACTTCAATTATTTTACATCATTTTGAGAAAAGTTGGAAAACTTGATTTTACTAAAGGACTTTGGCAAAAGTTGGAGGACTTATGTTTGCTTAAATCTACTCCTAATAAGTTGTACTTGTTTGAAAAAAAGATTTTTCAGTTTTAAAATGAATCTTTCAAAAATCTTATAACAATTTGGACATTTTTAACAAGTTGGTTCAAGACTTCGTTAATTGTGATGAGAAAGTGTCTGATACTATAAAGCCATTGTTTTGATGAATTCTATGTCTGATTCATATAAAGAGGTTAAGAATGCAATTAAGTATGGTAGAGATACTTTAACACACGAGATTTTGATAGATTCCCTTATGAGTAAGGAAATGGTGATTAAGGCTGAAAAGGAAGATAAGAGAAGTTATGAGTTACATATGATGAGAAGTAGAATGAAGTTTAAGTAGATGAATTTGGATGGAGCTCAAGACAATGGTGATTCGAGTAGTGCCTTAAGTGACGAGGGTAGTAAGAATAAGGGCAAAAGATGGGACAAGTCTAGTGGTAGACGGTGTTACAGTTGTGGTAAAGCAATGCACTTTATTAGGAACTGTCCCAAGGAAAAGGATAAGCAGAATGGTAAGATGAGAGGTGAGGCAAATGTGGCTATATGGTCGAGTGATGACCCTAATGAGGTTTATTAAGAGTAAACCTAGTTATTGCATGTACATCTACATGTAATCATTTCTGTATGTGTGTGATTGCTCAATTTTCGTTTCATGATTATATGTTGCAATTCAATGTGTTTGATATGTGTATTGGCATGAATTGAAGTGATCTTATTATTTGATGTAATTGTTTGCATACATAGTAGGTTGGGATGCATTAGCAGTGTGTAGTATGTCTTTTGGTAATGTGAAATATAGATGCCTAGGGGTACTGTAATGTTTTGTACCGGGGATGTGGAGTGTGGCATTTGGAACACGAGTGGAGATGTGATCAAATGTTGGAAACATTTATCTAATAAGAGACCCTGATCAGGTAAAGTGTGAGAGAGACATTTCTATCACTTCCATTAGGTGGAGACCCATTATCCACTTAGGTTTGGAAAAGTGATGTGGTGATAGAGGATTATTCCAAGGACTTAGGATCTATTGTGGCCTACCAATTAGACATAGGTTGAGTGAGCATGGTGGGCGATGAGGTGAGATATGCGTTCTCAAGGTGGGAGCAATACAAAATGGGATATGTTAAGTGTGGTGAGATCTTCTTTATGGGGTCATTTATGCATTTGTTGCCTGTGTGTTGGCTGGCTGATTAACTTGGGGTTAATATGTGGTTTTATGTGAACAAGTTTGAAAAGATCTGTGTTATACTATATGATATCTCAATCGCATGTTTATTTGCCCTTGATTGATTACTGTAAGTATATACTTCTACTTTGGGTGTTCTTGACCTTAGCCATGGTGAGTATATAGAGCAGGTATGTATGTGTTTCAGGTTGGAAACACAAGGTAAGGTTTATGATTCCAATTTTATTGGTTACCTTGATTATGCAAGTATAAACTTTGTATTTTGTTTGCTTGCAGATTGATTGTGTATCAATGTGGAGATTTGTTGGGCTTGATACCCAATAAATTTCGGGCAATGATGTTAAATCGGTTTTTTTGGATTATACTTCATAGTCGATGAGTAAAGTGAAATATCGACAGCACAATTATTCAGACCGATCCTACAACCTATTTAAGCCATTCGAAGTAGCATAATTTTAATTAGTGCTGCTCATGACTCAACCCATAACTCTTGGTTAACTTTTGGGATGACAACCCATTTATATTTCATATTGGGCCCTATTACCTATTAACCTAAAAGCCCACACCTATACCGTATATATATGCTGCCCCGTTACTGTTGTGGTTAGAGTGTGAAAAGAGGTTAGCCGTGTTTGAGAGTGAAAATTGAGTTCCTTGGCTTCGTGCTTCTCTGTTGTGGCTTTGTGCTTGACTGTGCTTTATTTTTCCTCCTTTTTCTCTAGCCTTTGTGGTTGTCGTTTGAGGCTATAGTAACCTTCACACTCTCTGTCCTTTGTGGGCACCTTGGAGCAATCGGGTTTAGGGTATTTGGTTTGGGATTAGGTTGAACTTTGTGGTGGTCAATTGATAGAAACTGAGCCAGGAAATTTGGAGATTGGAGTCCCGATTTTCAACAAAATCATTTAGTTATTTTTTTTTCTTTTTTTAGTTGTTTTAGTTGTTTCTCTTGGTTTCATTGACATGAAATAGAGAGAAGCAAAGAAGTAGCAAAACTTGAATAAAAAGTTTCATTACTCACCCAACTTTACCTACTGTCATGTTATGATCACTGAACTTTGATATGCTTATGACCGGTCATGGAACTTTCATGAAATTGGCTCCATCTATCACTCTACATAAATTCATTTGAAGGTCGTCTAAGGTGGCATAACGACGTCCTCGGTGGCAAGAGATGGCGTGAAAACTCCAGCCACGTAATTCCATTTTCTCGTCTTCAGCTTCTGGTTACATTTCAAACCTTCAAATCAACCTACCAATTTCTCCTAATTTTGAAATCGCAAACCCTAAACCAATTCCTTCAACAATCATCCCCAATTCCATTGTTCCAGAATTTGAGATTTGCTAAAGTTTGTCGTCTTCCAGATAACACCAGACCTGGGCATTTGTTCGATTTCATTCCGTTTCTACACTTCAATTCAAAGAGCCCTAAATGTTCAATCCCCAAAGCACGAACTGTAATTTACTCTACCCAAATTGACCTACTACCTGTGTACAACACCACATCTGAAATGGAGTGTCGATTGGCACATGGAGGCAGCAGACAGAGGTAAAGATCCCACCCTTTATTCAATTCTTATGTAATTCATGAAGTGATTCTTAAGAATCATTTTGGATGTTCTGGAAGATATATAAGAGATTTGTTGAACACCTGGGGTATTTCATTTGCATTGCATTGCACACAGCAAGTATCTTAAATTGTTAATGACTTGGAGAAAAGTTTAATGAAAATTTTATCTACATTGCATTGCACATGCCTCGGGTAATTCATCCCATGTTCTAACTGAAATTTTGCTTTCTTTTAACTGGTTCCTTTGTTGTGAAATGTGGATAAATTGCTAATGACTTGGAGAAAAATTTACTCTGTATACATCTATTGGTGAACAGTTATTACTTATGCACTTATGCAGAGGTAAATAATTTCATTGGTTTCAATTTGTTTACAGATTATGAGAAAGACCCTGATTTCATTCATTCCGAGGTTGACATGGCTTCTAAAGAGGATGATTTGTTGTATGACTGCAATGTGACAAATTGCATCGAAATTGAATTGGACATAAATGAAGCTAGAAATGATAGAGTAGTGATGAGTGTAGAGGAGGTGGGAGATGAAGACTTGGATGATCCATCATTTGAGGAGTTATTATTGGCTTGTTCTTCGAATGGAGATGATGGTTATCGCTTTCCAGAATTTTTTGCTGAGACATATATGAGAAATTCGCAATTTGATGTTGGACAACTCTTTCGGTCAATGGAAGAATTTCGGATTGCAGTGAGAAACTATAGCGCTTTAAATGGTTACAATGTGAAGTTAAAGTGTAATGATAGAAAATGAGCTCAAGGAGTTTGCAAATTGGGGTGTAATAGGAGGATATGGGCTTCGAAGTTGAGTACGATGGATACAGTACAAGTGAAGTCTTACACGACTGAGCACACATGCATGCAGAGCCAAAACAACAGACATTGCAACTATATCTTCTTAACAAATACTTATATTGAACGGTTCAAGGCGGACCTCGATTGGAAAACAAAGTCCATTTTGGCGACTATGAATGATGATCTGAAGACGGAGATAAATAGAAATGTGGCCAACAAGATGAGTCGATATGCTAAGGAATTGTTGTTTGGAACCATGGAAGAACAGTTCGAACTTCTGAGAAGATATGCTGCAGAAGTGCTTAGGATGAATCCGGGATCAACAGTGATGATATCTCTACATGAGAAAGTTTTCAAAGGTATCTACATTTGCTTCAATGCTTGCAAGGCTGGTTTTAAAATTAGATTCAGAAAAGTGGTAGGTGTTGATGGGTGCCATTTACGAGGCTATTTTGGGAGAATTATGGTAACAGTAGTGGGACATGATGCTAATGAATGTATATACCCCTTGGCATATGCTATTGTAGAGAAGGAGAACACAAACACTTGGAGATGGTTCATGAAGTACCTATAAGAGGACATTGAAATTGGCAACGAGAAAGGTTGGACATTGATGACTGATAGACAAAAGGGTCTTCAAAATGTATGCGCGGAGTTATTCCCGGAGGCAGAACATCGCTTCTGTGTACGACATATGTACACAAACTTTTTCACAGCCGGTCATAAGAGCAAAATATTAAAGGATTTTCTTTGGCATGCCACCAAGTCAACAAATGTTGCTGATTTCAGATATTGGATGCAAAAAATTCGTGAAATAAGTGAAGATGCATATGGATGGCTAATAAAGAGACACCCTAAAAAGTGGAGTTGATCACACTTTCTAGTGCACTCAAAGTGCGACATTCTACTTAATAATATCATGAACCCAATCAATGGGAAAATATTATGGCTAGAGGTGGATACCCCTATAATCATCCAGCCTAAGTGGATTGTGCCTCAGCGGGGAAAGAAACAAAAAAATAGGATGAAATAGGCTGAGAAGATGGTAGTGCGTAGTCAGGGAAAGTCATACATCAAAAAGAAAGGGCAAGTGCACATGACGTGTTTGATATGTCAATTGAATGGGGCACAATAAAAGATATTAATCTAGTGATAGTCCCCAATTGAAGTATGTATTTATCTTTGTCTATGTTAGATAATGTTGTCATATGCTAACCTATTTACTTTTGACCAGGAATGGTTCAATGCTGAATTAGAACCAGTTGATTCAAATAGCAACATATCAGTTAATGAACATGTGAGTAAATATAAAATCCTTTTAGCTACTGCATTTCTTATGTAAAGTTAATAATGGTCTTTTTTAACGATAGGGTAAACTGGTTTTGTCAAGAGGTCAGGAATCATCATCAACTCATAACCCAAATGAAGAAGAGCCCATGCGTTTCGTTCCAACCCCCATGGTTGCTAGACAAACACAAACAAGTGGTGGAGGAAATGACTGGCTGTTGTGATTTGTATTCATGTCATTTTTTTTTTTGTTATGGAAAGTAAAGTGACGTTGTGGTAGCTTTTGTGATGGAACGAGCAATGAATCAATTTTTTGTTATGCTTTTGAAGGGGATTGTAATGAACTTTTACAGTAGATATTTTGTACGCCAATCTTCTATGTAAATCAATTTGTTGTTATGCTCTTTAATGGAATTGATTTTCTAGGTTGTTAAAATACCAACCTATTAAAATAAATCTGCCATAAATATTTCTAGAGCCGATACCAACCAACATTCTAGTCCTGAGAATTTCATATTAACAAATTATACAAGGCAAGCAAAATGGTACATGTTCAAATACTATAACTTCACCTACAAATAAGTGATCTTCAAGTAAACACAAGCTGGAAAAGGGCAGTTTGAAGAAGTAAATTAAAGGAAATGGATTCAAGTAAACTGAGGTATGTACCACGAGAAAACGTTCCTCAATTCTTACATTCAAGTCTTACAACATACATGATGTACTACAAGTTCAAAGATGATTACATAAACACAGATTTCAACAAATACAATAGAAGTCTTCAACTTGATCACATAGTTGCTACAAAGTCACTGAACTTTCCCCTTTCCTTTCCCATTATCCTCTATAACCCCCTTTCCTTTGCGCATGGTGTTGATGGATATCTCGATGTTTTTTCTTTAGTTATTTGAGCACATGTGTTGAACATACACGATAGGTCTTGGAACGGATCTTTAGCTTTACAATTACCCGAACAAACATAACTCACTCTCTCAATAGATCGTTCTTCATTCTTCCACTCCAAGTGACCACAATCCCTAATACAACATAAGAACAACCTCCCTATGTTTGAAGTATTTTTCTCCACCTCTATACATTTCTCAAATCCTTGCCCACATTTTGGGCATCGTTTCTTTGTTCGGCAGTCCGACAAATAGTGCCTAGGCTTCTTACAACTGTGACATATGTCCTTGTTATTCCCAACCACACCGCTTCAACTTTGGGATAATTGTTAACTGTAACAATCAAACTACAAATAAGTTAATATTTTAGCAAATAAAGTCTTAATCTTCAATTCCCATATTTGACACATTTTGGATAGAAGACAATCAACAGTGCATATCCTTTGAAGAAAATTGAAGTAAACAAAAGAAAGAAAGAGATCAAATCCATGCTTTTTATTAAATTAATAAAAAAACTAACATGGAAAGATTCTTTCATGTACCAAGATCCATGCTCAAATCATCAATTATATGTATCCATATAACTTCTATAATCAATTATCTTGGCCAATGAAAGAGACGGAGAAATGCATGTTAAGAGTGAACTTACCCCATTCGGTTCTACATAGAAAAAATTTAGTGCAAACAAGAGAGAGAGAGAGAGAGTCTTATATAGATATAAAAATTCAGTGATGTCTACGATGAAGAAGAGTGTTTCTTTTAATATGTGTGATGATGAAGATCTCCATCTTCCTTTTCCTATTCCTAACATGTTTCCAAAGAAGCAGAAAGAAGAAAAAGAAGGTAGTTTCCCTTAGCCTTTTTGATGATCTTCTTCTTAATGATCAACCACCACCACCATTAGTGCCGCCTCAAACCTACCACCAAAAGCTTTACTCAAACCCAAATCTTAAAAGAACCTTTCATGATATTAACCCAGAACCAATTCTAGCAATTGTTCCTTATCCAGGCCAAACAATGTCCCAATATGTCGGAACTCTTCAGAAGGGCAATGAAAAAATTACGAGTATTTGTAGCCAAGTACAGAATGAGCCGAAGCCTTGTCTAGAACCACTTATTGAAAAAAAAAATGAAAAATGAGGAGAACATTTTACAACACTATAACCTTGGAATTACCTTTACAGTGTGCTGAAGTAGTTGAGCTTGGGGAAATTCCTCTTTCGCAGGTCAAATTAAGTGGAATTTTGGGAGCTTTTCAACCTTTAATCGAATTTGGGTTTTGGGAACTTCATTTCTAGGGTTCTTCAATGGTTCGATAGTAGTGGGAATGTATTAGGGCTCTTTCAATTGAAGGTCGTGTTTTCATTTACACAGTTAAAATCGCGTTTCACCGGAGAACGCTACTTCACATTGCAAAAGAAGACGCCATCTGTTGCCATCGAGGATGCTGTTATGCCCCTCGGATGACCTTCAAACGGATTTATGTGGAGTGATGGATGGAGACAATTTCGTGAAAGTTCAACGACTGGTCATAAGTATATCAAAGTTCAGTAACTATAACATGACAATAGGTAAAGTTGAGTGAGTAATGAAACTTTTTACTCGCAAAACCCTTGTATTGATTAACTCCGACAAGGACGATAAAGATATGCTTGTTGGAAATCCAATTTGTGAAATTTGTGAGGGTATGCATTATACTGGGCATTGTATGTATTGGTGCAATGATTTGGGCGTATTGAAATATCTATGGTTTAGAAATTATTTAAGATGTTGAAAACAAGCACTTGCCAAATTTGATGAGGGCTATATACTTGTGAGAGATTATGTACCTACCGAGTGGATGAGGGCATCTGCTAGTGAAAGATGGTCTCCCTCTGTATTTACAAAATATTATTGGGATGAATTTAAAAAGTATGGATATAATCTATTTACAAAAGTTGAAGAAATGACTCCTCATTGTCCAAAGATTTAGATTATGGACTGATCATTTAACCCGATAAGATATCAACTATTAAAGAAGATCGTGAAGAACATGAAAATTTAATCACAAAGGAACCAAACGAAAAAGTAGAAATTAATGAAGATGGGATTAACACATATTCTTCTGAGTTTATTGATTGTCCAACAATTGATTTTGTGATTAAGCTCGATGAAGAGTGGAAGTCTACATAGTTGAGTTTGAATCGAATAAAATAGGGAAGTCATGTTGTTGACTCAAAAAAAATGTGCCAATAGAATCCTCGACACGTCCTCTTCACGTGGATATTACCTGTACACTAAACACCTTGTTAGGAGGCAAAGGCTGTCAGTCAAGAAAAAGGTTCGACGATCGCTTACACTCCGACGATCAAGTCAACGGT
>CAIGRH010279514.1:0-22564 GCA_903798295.1 Fraxinus nigra
CATTATAATTATAATGAAGAAAAAATGTGGCTCAAACGGGCAGTCAATTATTTTGACAATTTCTGTCAAAAAGATTATTATAAATTTTTTCAATATTTTTTTGTAGCAAACATGTTTCTGTACTTAGGCGGAGCTCAGGCGCGGGGAGGTGAAAACCCGAGAAATAAACATGGTGAAGGGAAGTAACTTGCTACTAAAAGGCGTTGGAATCGGAATAAGCAACAGTCTTGCTGAAATACTAGTATGTCCACTCTCCAAACAACCCCTTAGGCTGTGTGAGAAAACGAATGCCCTAATTAGCGATTCCATTAGGGTTTCGTATCCGATTGTTAATGGGATTCCTCGACTCGTGCCAATAGATGGAAAGATAATTGATGCCTATGAAAGATCCAATTCCGAAGAACCGGTGGATTCACCCAATTCAAAAACTGAAAGGTAGACATCGAATCTATTGAATTTATGAGGTAAGGTTTTGGTACGAGGGAATGGGGATTTGAATTCCCAATTTGATTATAAATTCCATGTTTATTGCTATGTTTTATTCTGGTGATCACCGGATTTATGCTCTAAGAATTGCCTTGTCATTCTTCCTCTTTGGCAGATTTAAATAGAATTTTGCAAGTTAATTCGTTTTCCGCCTATTTCCCCTTGGTTGCTTAAGTATATCGTTTCTGAAACAAACTCGATTTAGGTAATTGGGAGCAGAAGACTTAGAAATTTGTTCAGTATAAAGAGCAATGAGCTACCAGATTGTGAGAATATGTCAAAAATAAATCTAATATAGCTTAATCAACCCGAATAGAATATAGAAACTTTAGTATGGAAAATATTGGATGTGTAAAATATGTCAATTTGCAATCATTTTGGTAGCTGAGAATTCATTATCATGTAGTTGGTCTTTATTATTATTTGTTGAGAAAGGCAAAAATGTGTCGGTTGATTGATTATAATCTGCAGTGCAGTTCTTTTTCTATTGGACTCAAAAATCAATGTCGGATGTGGTTATAGAATTGGACAACTTAATTATATGCTTAAGATCTCTAAAAGAACAATGCATCCATATTAAGAAAATTCTGTGGACTGTTCAAGTTGTTATTTTTCTTTCCATTATAAGAAAAAACACTAGCCTGCTAGTTGTTTAATTTTGGTCAAAACTTCACCAGATCCCGACTTTTTCCTTTTTCAGAGCCCATTTCCTGCCTGAGTTGCTGGAGAAGTTTTGGAACTTCAATCTGAATCAAGTTTGAGAAGAAGTAATTTTCCTCATTATTCTTCTGTATTATGGCAGAACGCGTAACTTCTCCAGCAACTTATTTTAGTAGAATTACAAATAGTTACTGCTACCTTAATTTAAGTCAAAAGTCAACAATTATTTTCACCAACTCCTATCAAAATTTACTAAAAAAAACTCCCACCAAATAGGGATTAGTGAGAAATCCGTTTTGATAGATAAACCTCAAATCATAGCATTTATATAAAGATCAAACATTGACTGCACGGTGCAATTCCGGTTTTGATGGAACAATCATGAGTACAAACTACTCATACTTGCCAGCCGTGAAGGCTAATATAAAACTTCATTTTAAAGAAAATTGAAACCCCAGAAAAATGACAAACCCAAACTATCATAACATGAACCCAGTGGTACGCACTTGGCCCTACCAAGTACAATAACTAGGCTCGCTTACTGAAAGTACAAATGTAATCTAATTAGTTTCAAATAACACTCCGATCCGAATAGTTAATGTTACTCAACCTGGAGTTTCGTACTGGTTAAATTATTTCTGCCACAACTACAAGTGTCAGCTAGTAGCCACTAAAGTTGGCATCAAGTGAGATTAACAAGTCATGATGGGAAAATTTTTGCACTTAAAAACCATACGACCACCAATACATAAGTCATGAGTACGAAATAGCATGCAAACCTGCCTACCACTTTGCACCATATCCGTGATTGTCTACGAGCAAGCATGGACTCAGTTTAATGATTTTGCGAAGATTTTGACTATTTTTATTATTGAAAATTGGTTGTAAAACTATGATTGACTTTTGAAAACTAACTCGTTATTTGAATGATATGTTCTTTAAGAGTCCGTTTGATTGCAAATGTGGAAAAAAAATGTTTTCCAATGAATTGATTTGTCTAGAAATTGTTTCGTTGAGAATTGTAATTAATTGTGTTTGATTGGTATAATTTTTTTATGGAAAATGTTGAAAGTTTGGTGTCCGTTTAGTTTCGTTTTTTATGAAAATTGTCCATTAAAGTGATAATTTTTCTACAATTGGATCTAGAATTTATTCCAATTCAAAAAAAAAAATTATCATACATAATAACATTCGTTTGGCTTTGTTTTGCATAAAAATTGTCAATAAAAGTGATAAAAAGGAATTTTCCTGAGAAAATTTTGTCTATCAAACACTACAAAATTTGAAAAATTGAAAAAAAAAATTCCATGGAAAATATAGTGTATCAAACGGATCCTAATAGTTTCGTGTAGATCCAGTTGCTGATTAGAGATGACAATGGACCGAATCAAAATCCACCCCTGACTTGGCTCGGCACATACGGCATGCCTAGACTGGTACGCTTTTGGACAAGCTTGCAATTTTTTGAACTCAATTTGCCCAAGTGACTCGCTTATTAGTGAGGATAGCCGAGCTGACTCTAATCCACTCCACCAGTAAGAAAGTAGGTAAAAAAAAAAGAACAAATAAAATAATAAATTAAAAATTGAATCAATGAGTGCTTGCAAAAGCAGCCACTAGTTGACTGGCAAGCCAGCTCGAGTGGCTCACAAGTCAGCCGCCCTAGTTAGCGAGTAGCTCCCATGGCTGGCATGGGAATTTATGGGCTCAGCTTGTGTCCATATTCACCTACCAGGCGAGGCGAACCGTCCCAGGATGTGAGCAACTCGCGCTCATTGCCATCTCTAGTTGTAATGTACATTACAATTAATTCATGTAGGGTTTAAATGTCAAATTTGATAAATGCCTTCAAAATCCACCGCACAACACAAAATTTGCAGTGTAAGGTGAAAAAGAGCTAGATGCAATTAAAACTGGTATACAATACCCTAAACCCGAATACCAACAAAGTAGTACTATGTTGTAGTGAAAAAAAAATACGAAGTTGGAGTGTGTCACACGTAAAATCAGTAACGAAAAATCTTGCATCAAGAGATGTACCACTATAGAATTGAGCAAGAACAAAAGTAAAGATTAAAATTTTCAATACCAGATGCCAAACATAGATTTACAAATATGGGAGAGAGAATTTCTCATCCATATTCAATAAAATCACGCCTACTATACACAGATTCTAATTCTACTCAAATCAGTTCAGTTCACAATAATACATTCAAGTCTTGCTCTACTTGTAATCGGAATTATCGGATCAAACGTGTTAACATATGGACCAGACTCTTCATAATACAGATTTTTTTCAGATTTTCTTATCTTATTACCAAAGCATATCCTCAATTACAACACCAGAAGCCGATCCAAAAAAAAATTGACTAATCAATTTCCAAGTTTAAGGTAGCCTCCCTCACTTGTCAGCACTGCATAAAGGAAGCTTGCTTCCACTTCGCATTTTCTTCGCATCCGGGCAAGAACAAATGAAAATCATCCGTGCCATGCTACAGAATTCCCTACGAGAAAATAGCATTATATCTAATATGTGTATGTTTGATATTCGGACTTCAGTTATTTTTGTTTGTTCTAAATACTATGTGGTGGTATCTAATCCACCTTAATAAACATGCACAAGGTTCCTTGACAAGTCCAGTTTGAATGGTATCATTTTGACATGGTTGAGATAGACAGAATACTTACGGCCATGGATCATCTCCCATGAGCATCACATCACCTTCGTCATCCGTAAAAATAATTTCCCATTTTTTTCGTGGCCACAGCTCCCCCTCGATTCCAAACATCTCTTCCAGTTCACTTATAAGCTCGCCATATCCCTTAAATGCAGTCAAGTCCACCGCAAAACCTAATGTGACCCCTTGCATATGAACCTTCTCAAATGAATACGATACCAAACACATAAACTATGGATCATGTACTTTTTCGAGGCAATTAGTGCTCAATCACTAAGACATTATTGTCAAGAAAGGTTGTTTAGAGCATGTTTGGCCAAACTTAAGAACATTTACTTACAAGTAAAAAACTAAAATTTTAAAATATATATTTTTTTTTTTATTATTCAATGTTGGAAATGAACAAGTAACTTATTTTTTACGGTAAATGAAGAATTACTTTCACAATAAGTGTTTGTTTGGTAGTGCTTATAAGCATTGGTCCTACAGAATGTGTTGGATAATAAGTGAGTAGTAACTGTGGGTTCTAATAAATGTACAAAAAAGAGTATATTTGATTAGATTAATTTATAATTTAAACTATAAAAAGTATGTTTTACTTCTTTTAAGCACAGCCAAACATGCGCATCAATCTTGTGATCAACACATACCTTGGTGCAACTTCTGGAGACGTGATTTTCTCTTTTATGAAGCTCATTCGTTAGAACTTGCAACTTCTCTTGCTTTGCCTCTTTGGAATCCTTTGAAAGAAAAGATTTCTGTTCTGAATCACCCGAAGACAGTTTACTTGAAACATATCCCTCACAAGCATCACTTGATATATCTACTAGTTTTATAGTCGAATTCTCATCAAGGACGCCTATTGAAGGACTGATCAGATTGACCCCAAACAATCGGCATTTTGCAACATTATGTGATTCCCTCCTGTCATTCAGGTAAGGCATGGGGCCATTACTTTGTTTTCCTGAATGTGTAGCTAAATGGTTGGAAAAAAGGGACCAAGCAGAGGCACTTGTACTTTTTTCTGTTTCTTCAGCAATCACATTCGCAGAAGTGTTTAAATTAAGGTTGCCACAGTTTTTTATATGTACACTCCTCTGTTCTTCGAGAGCATGATTTACTTCATGTGAATCATGGGACGGATTCCAGGCAGCTGGTGCTGTTGAAGTTGGAGTTTCTACACATAGTACAAATACAAATAAAAGGTCACAGCGTAGACAAACATAAAAGGAAGAGGGGGAAATGAGTTGAGAGCATGTTAGATGGACATGACTATAAAATAGACAAGATTTAAAGCTTCTTTTTCTTCCTTTATACTACCATGCACAACAATCTGCCTTACCAAACTAGTGATAAAAGGTTAATCTAACCTGGAACTGGGTTTTCCACATGTGATCGACACCTTTTATGCTTCGTTGCCACCGATTGAGCCAGGCTCGTGGGCACTGATACAACAACTGGTTCTATCTCCCATGGAGAAACCCTTTCAGGTCTTCGAATGGATGCAGGCTCATCCCATTGAACCTGGGAATATAAGAAAACCCGATTTAAATTTCAGTTCATATGAAATAAATTGAAAGTGAAAATATCAGCAAAATAAAACTAACCTTTAATGATCGCCACATAGAATCTTTCCAATGAGGAGAGAAACTTTCAACCCCAATGATTGTTCCTGAAAACCTGAGTGTCATAGGAGGAGGAGAAAATGTTTAGAAACTCTTCAGTATATACTTTATTATCAGCTTTTGTGTATGTTTAACAACCTTCTCTCAGGAGAATCCTCTCCCTCAAATCGCATCTTGAATCTTGAGCCAACTTCAAAACCTTGATTTACAGCATCTAGATATTTGTTCAGGCCTACGATGAATTGACTTGTTCTAAGAAGTTTTTCCATGGAAGACACGTATAAGAACATGCATGTCGAAAAAAGACTTCTTGTTAAGTATTTATAGTAAAAAGAGCACATGAATAACACCTTGGCTTGTAATAAACAACAAAAATGGTATTGGTGGCAATGGCATGAGATGCAGTTGCGAGAACTCCTAGGTGCATGCTTTGACTTGAAATCAATGACGATGGCATGGAGCTCTGATAATGAGTACGGCGTCTAACCCCAACGCGTAATTCTCCGTTCTCTCCTCTAGAATCAAAGTTTACAAAGTAAAAAATCAGAAAAGGGAAAATAAGATTTTTTTTCGAAAACATTATTGGTCATAACTTATCAGTCATCCCAAGAGAGTATCAACAAGAAACAAATACCTCAGAAATACAAAAGAATCCCCCGCAGTTAATCTCTTAGAATTAACAAATGTACTCCATCCCGTTGTCAGCAAATGCCTTCGGGGTTGACCTGTTCAATAATTGTCAGTTCTGTATGGATTTCTAGCCAAAGGGGCGTTGGAAAGGTGGGAATGAAATATTACCTCTAAATATATGCTTAAAGTGCCATTCAATCCCATGCAGATCCTTGGCTACCAATTCCTGGGTTGGTGTCTGCTGGCTCATATCCTGATCAAAGATCAATTTTAGTCCAAACAGACCACAATCATTTCATACATAAAATAGAACTATCGATGGGCGGGAAGGCACGTAGGCTGCAATTGAAAATGTAAGTAGCCCAGAAAAGTGAAAACGAGGAATTATTACCAAGGGAGGAAGGCATTCGTTTGCATGTTTACGAAGAACAGAAAATCCACCATGGGTGCTTGTATCGGACGCTGTCAAAACCTTGCAGAATGAGTGAACTGTAGGCCTAGGAGGCTCAGGATTACACCGATCGGGACTTCTTGACTCAGTTTTCTACAATTGTTTTATTCAATATCTAAACTAACTATTGGGGAAAAAAAATAGCAAGCAAAAGTAGTAATTTTATAAAACAGAAAGGAGGAAGACTTGGATTACTTACATCTGCTTCCGGCATCAAAGTAATTTGTGCATAGACTTCATCAGTTTCTTTTTCAGCCTACAGAGCAGAATAATTCATCAACTATTGAACCATTTTTAGTTGCTAATTTAGGAAATATTAATGATAATATATGCTTCTCGATGGGAAAATAATTATCCAAGCAAGATGACATAACAGATAGCTGCAAGAAAAGAGAGAGGGAGATAAAAGCCATATACCCAAATTCCCAGAACGTTATCAGAGCAATGTTATGAATTAAGACTAATCTCAATTACAGGAGCTAGTAACAAGCAAAAAACATTATATCAAAAACCCACATACACAAATTCATAGTGAGATCTTCGTTCTCTAACTATATTGAACAAGATGTGTACAAACGATATCATGCATCTCTTGTCCTAAAAAGACCGGCCTGGCTCTAAAATACGTTATATGGTAGGAATGCTAGAGTAACCTAATAGATGTACGCACTACCCAACATATACGATTAAACTCCACAGAGTCTAACAGCAATTAAACGCAAACATATTTCACAAAGCAAAATAAAACAAAGGATTGAAGGACCATACCAGTAGCTGGATGTTATAAACACTACAAAGGATCTTTGAGGGCAGATTAAACATTGTTATCTTCTGATTCAATTCCTCATTTGTTGATGCCTCCAACTGACCAAACCCAGAAAAACAAAAAGGAAATTACTCAAGAAACCCCCACAAAGAAAAAGCTTAAATTTGCAAACAAAAATCTGAACCTTAAGCAACCACAATACTTTCGATACATTAAAGATAATTACTTGTTCCATGCGACCTTGTGGGAAATAGTAAACTCTCTCTTTAACTTTTGGAACATCCACTAATGGACCAGCACAAGCCTTCCATAGCTCTGTATACAGGACATCCTCGGAACCACAACCTGAACATTCACAAGAAAATCATAGGGTAAATGAAATTATTTCCCAAACAAGGATATATTAAGAGACTCGTCTTTTAGATTTCACCGTCTGCATATGAACCCATATGCTGCTGCTGTGAAAATGACCTTCTAGTTGCCATTGTTAAAGCAACCCTTCTTTCTTTTTAGATAAAAACCCACAAGGAAATTGAAATACTTCAATTCACTCCGTTAAACACTTTAAAAGTCCAATAAACACACACTTCTCTCTCGACAGAATACGAAAAATCAGTGCGGCAAGTGATGGAATGGTGCTGCAAAATCCCAACTTCACACAAGAATCATCTTTTAATATGCGCCTTGATTAGTGCTCTCCCCGCTCTCCTTCTTTTTCTCTCTCTGTATCGTATGCCTTGCTTTTTCAGCACGTGGTTGGGCTGTCTCCGTTTCCTGTGTAGAATGTGTGCGTAGTTAGCAGCCAATCTACCTAAACTATGGTAACTGTCGAAATGGTTTGGAATTTCCAAGAGAAGTTGAACTTGAGAAATTATTGGGCTTATAAAAGTTACTTCTTTATTAATAATAATAAAAGAACTTATTTGACATGACTTTTGTAAGCATTTTATTTAATTAGGACTTAAAAATAGAAGATATCTTACAAAATACATGAATAAATCAATGTCTTTGTCTAGCCGACTTTGATCGAAACAACAATGATTATATAACTCAAATCGGCAAAATTAGAAAAGGAAGACTTTGACACGGGATTGCGCATAAAAGTTGTTGAGATCCTCGTTCAAGTTTTCAATCATCGCATCTCTTTTAAGCATTACGGAAAGAAAGTTAATGAGCGTGAATGTCGCTTAGCGTGAAATACGATGATAATAAATGTGTAAAACTATTTGGTGTTTTAGCTCTTATTTGGTACACATTAAAATTTTCATTTTCATTATTTTATTCATTTTTCAACTACACATTCTTTAATAAAATAATAATTTCTATCACATCAATTATTTTTCCTTCTTTTTTAACCACACATTCTTCATTAATCTACTATTCCATAATATATTTTTCCAAAATAATATAGTTCAAATACACCCTTAATCATGAATCATACAAAGAAAGTCGAAGAAATTTCACTGTATCATTGAGAAAAACTAAATTAGACAAGAGGACAAAAAGAAACTTGTGATAACGTGTAACACATAATAAAGACAAATACAAATACAATGAATCTGATGGAGTGAGAATTATGTGCATTGTTCGCCCTCAATATTTCTTGTCGGCTTCTAACTGGTTCTGTTTCTTCGCCGGCAAACACATTTTTCTCAAATCTTGTATTTGACTAGTTGATTATACCAAAATTACCAAAATAACCTACACTTTTATGGAAGGTGGAACTTTGTTATTATTAGGGTAAATTGCAAATTTTGTCCCCAACCTTTTGTTGTCCGTTTTTATCTCCAACTTTTCAAAAATTAGTACAAATCATGCGTGTGTACTATTTCCATCCAAATGGCCATTTAAATGAGGTCTATTGACTTTAAGAAAAGAGTAAAATAGTCTAAACACTTAAATCAATTTAAAAATAAACAAATAATCCTCACCCAACAAAACACATTGCCCTACTGCCTCATTCTCACTTCATAATAATCATATCAAAATCACACCTCCAATGGAATTCAGGGAAGAAATCCCCCAATTAGGTAGGTGGGGGACTAGGGGTTGGTGGTGACCGGAGTAGGTGGCAATGGCATTGAGGAAGGCGGAGGAGAAAATCTTTTTCATTTTTATCTTTTAATATTTCGTAAATAAATTAGAATCAATTTTTTTTATTGAATTATCAGTTTTCAATATTCTATTTTAAGACTATTTTACCCTTGACTCACAATTCATAAACCTCTTTTGACAGCTCATATGGATGGAAACCAACTGCATGAATGAAATGTGCTAACTTTTGAAATGTAGGAGACAAAAAAAAAAAAAAAGAGTTGGGAATTAGATCGCTACTTTTGACAATGGTTAAGACTAAATATGCAATTTACCCTATTATTTTTATATGTCGTTTTTACTTATTGGTGTTGTGGACAAGTCACAATACAAGCATCAATGGTCTGACTTTGCTACTAGCTTGTCACAGGTAATTTTAATATAATATAGGACTGTGCATGGTCACTGTTTGAACAATCAACGTGAAAATCATTTCGGAAAAGGAAAATGATCAATAGTCAAGCCTTCAGTTGGCAAATTTATAAATGGAAATGGTAAAATGTTTATAACACATAAGTTTTATTGTAAAAATCTCTTAATCTTGTGATTACGGTTCTAATTTATGTATCAAAGCAATTGTGCCTTCAATAAAGGAGTAAAAAGAGTAAGAACAAGCCAGTTGTGTTAGATAGAAAGCTAGATAGTAGTTTATGGCCCATTTAATGTGTCATATACTATTCAATCTTTGTTTGGTACTATGTATCAAATGTCTTCAATCAAGTAGTTTCCATTAAAGATAAATTATTTGATTTTAAGCATTAAGATTTATATTAAAAATTGAAAGTTCACCAATAATTTAGCAAGCTGGTCATCGAATATGCATAATCGATCATTAATTGTAAACGCTCTCTTTATCAATTTTGAATTGTCATGCGATCATTGAATATCTAACTCTCTAAAGTAAGATTTTGCATCAAACTTGGATAGTACCCTCAATTTTTAAACGAAGAATATTTTCATGAGGGTTATGCAATAACTTAACGAAGATTTAAAATGTTTCGATCATTGAAGATGAATTATAAATGATAATAAAACTTCGAGGGCCAACTACGCAATTTTCCTAAATTTTGGGAGCACTTGACTTGATGCACGAGTGAGTTGACATCCCTCTTTATATTCCGCCTAGGATTTTACGAATCTGACGTGGGGGATGCCCCACTAAGAAAAACAAATGATTTTTTTAAGAGATAATTGCAGTATCGGTCCCAAACCTTTGAATTTTTAGCAGACTTTACCTTAAATTTCATTTTGTGCCAACGGATGTCCCAAACCTTTGAAAGATTAGCAGTTGAAATCCAAATGGATGAAAACCGTCAACTTGACCGTTACATGACCAAGAAATTGGACTTTGACCAATTTTGACCTCCAATCTTGACCATATTGAAAATGGTAACCTTAGAATTAACAATTTTTTTTTCAAATATTATTAACAATATTTGACCCCACCCCTATCTTCATCTACTTCATCAACCCCACCCCAACACCCAACCAAACACAATCCAAAGCAACTGATTGCCACCATCAAACCCAAACCCAAACCCATCGCCACCACCAAACTCACGATTGACTAGTGGACGACTACCCCGTTTATCTCAAATTAATCAATTCAATTCTACAAGAAATTATTGGTCGAGAATCCCACCACCACCACTTACACCGCTATGCAACATAGAACATTCGATCGAGTATTGACCAATGTAATGCACTTTCCCTATTTGAAGCCCTCCAAGCAAATCACAATATTGCCATAATCGAGATGTTCTTTTCCCTTCTTAAAACAAATGGCATTGTCCTTATGTTTGGTGCAGAGAGTCCCCTTTGTAAATCCATGGCTTTTGGCTTTGATCTTACTAAGAGATCACAAAATTGGTTGAAAATGGATTTTATGAACAGACTAGCAGAAACCATGTACCATGGGAGAACATAAATAGGTAAGGATCATTCAAATAGATCTTTTGGAATTCCTGTAACTTTTGGGTTCCATTTAGTGGAGGCGATAGTCTAGTTCAGAAGGAATAAAAATGAAAGGTGATGGTTCGATTTAGTCATTTTGGTTTTTGGGTGGCTGTGGGTTTGGTGGTGGCAATCTGCGTTCAGCGGCTTTGGATTATGGTTTGAAGGTTTAATTTCACCAATGACTACCCAACTTTATACTTAGTGTCACCATGACTACCCAATTTATTTTGTTTTACTATGACTACTAGTTCGATTTTGTTTCACCATGATCACCCAACTTTATACTTAATGTCAACATAACTACCCAATTTGATTTTATTTCACCATGACTACTCAATTTCATATAACGTTTCACAATGATCACTAAATATCAAATAACATTTGACCATGGTCATCCAATTTTTCTCACCATTTTTACTAATTTAAAAAGGTAAAATTGGAATTATATATATAATAAAAAAAAAGTTTTTTAAAAATTTTAAAAACATTTATTTTAAAATAAGTTTTTATTTCATTTTAAAAAAGTTTTTATTTTATTTTGTTTTTCTATAACTTTTTAAAACATTTTATTTTATTTTATATTTTTAAGTAACATTTTTTTAAAAAATGAGTTTTTATTTTAATTAATTTAAATTTTATTTTATATATATAATGCAAAGTTATTGTTTTACCCCTTTTAAAATTAATGAAAATTATGAAAAAAAAAATTAGGTGGCCATGATGAAACTTTATATGAAATTGAATGACCACGTTGAAATAAAATCAAATTTAGTGGTCATAATGACACTAAATATAAAGTTTGGTAGCCATAGTGAAACAAAATCAAATTAACGGTTTTCATTCATTTGGATTTCAGATGCTAATTTTTCAAAGATTTAGGACATCTGCTGGCACGAACTGAAGGTTAAGATAAAATTCGCTAAAGGTTCATTTTAATTGATTCTCAGTACTATTATTCCTTTTCTGTATTTTTTATTATATCATGCCCATATAACAAAAGCATTTTGGGTTGTATCCATGTGATGACAATTATGGGGGCTAAAAATGAATTATTAAGCGGTAATTGGAATCTATTCAATAAATTAATAAATTGCTTATAATTAATTAAATCTGTTATAATTAAGCAAATGTCATCCTATTGGAACAACAAAAAGATAATGAAAGTGGGAATTTGGTCCCTTCTTATTTGCAATTGGACAGGCCACCATACCCACATACACTTTTGGAACAAAAATAAAAAATAAAATCTGATTTACATTCATAATACTTGAAAATATTGTGGATAAAAGTTCACCTAGTGAACAATCAAGTCGGGTCGAAACATTTTGGAGACAAAAAACGTACCTCATAGAATAAAAGGTGATTTAACATGTTGTGACTATTCAAGCGTAAAAAAATTCTCAAATCCCCAATCGCAATTTGTTTTCAATAATTCGCTCACCAAATATCCAATATTAGAAGAAAATAACTCTATCTGCATAGATCTCACATTGAAAAAGGAATTTTCTTAATAGTCCAATGTTATATTACACATCATATTTTTTAACGAATCATACTACAAGTACATAATCATTTACCTAATGGGTGTCATAATGGACAAATGACAGACCCACTATTGGAGGGTCGCCGGGCCCAATAGAAGGCCGCCGAGTGTCAATTATGGCACATATTAGGTAGAATGTTATGTACAAATAGAATTATCATTTTTTAACTTAAAAGCTGATGGAATATTTGTTGCAAAGAGAGAGAAGCTTTAGAAACTTGCACGGTTTTGCCTAATAACACTATTCACTTAATTTTAGTCTTCAGTTGGATCTACTCGACTCTCATATGATGCTCACCAACTAAACCCTGTCAAGTTGGCTCGATGCAATCCGTGCAAACGCGTGCTACCTAGAATTGTTGGAAGCTCCTCAAATCCAGTAGGCTTCAATTACTACATCTACTGCACTAACAAATTATGCTGCATAGACAACAAACAGAACAAAAGTTGGGGTTATATTACAAATCTCAAATTATTAGTGTGTAGTTAGCCATGTGCTTTTACTATTAAATTTAGGTAATCTATATATAGCTATTGCAATATGCAGGACAGGTTCAGTGGTCCATCGGCTCCAAACCTATAATCTTCTTTTTCGTTTACACTTTATTTTGTTAAATTCGGAATGTTTGGAATGCAATAATGCATTGGATAAAATCCTAACCTTTTCTCCAACATCAACTATTCAATCTTCCTCATGTAATGAGACATTACCATCTCACATGAAGAAATGCTTGATGACTCCGTAGTCATTCTCATGACTCAAAATAACAACTATATATAGATATAAAAGGGGTTATTGCATACCTTTAGTGAAGAGACAAGGGACATATCTATAGAGAGAGTCATATCTAAGTTCGATTTTGTTGGTCTAAATAATTGGGAATGGAACTCGAGATTAGTGGCCGCGTCGTAATTTCTGTTTTGTGGTATCACTATTCAATATTGCGACTTTATTATAAAAAAAAGTGAATAGTGAGATGCTTCAAAAGATACTAGAAGTATAAACACCAACTCATGGCAAAAGCACGCAAAACATCTACTTTGACAAGCCAAACCAAAGTAGTTTAGGGATTTGGCAAGTTGCACAATATTTTAATTAATCCATAACCTACCTATCTATGAAAAATGTATATATATATATATGTCACATATATAAAAATAAAAAATTAGCATCTTGTCCCTATGCAAGAAGTTGATGCTAACGAATGCAATGACGTATTAAACCATGGAATTTAATATACTCGCTTTAATAACTTTTCATCAATAAAGTATGGGGCAAATATGTGAACGCACATTTATCAAATATGTATTCTTTATTCAAAGGAATGTTATGCTTTTGTCTGAAAATCCTAGATTAAGAGCATGTTTGGTCGTGGGTAAAAATAAAGAAAAAGTACTTAAAAGTCGCTTTTAAGTAACTCTTGCGGGCAATGCACTCATAAAAGGGGGAAGGCCATATTCAGACACGAAAACACAAATGTTCTAACAATCTTATTCAGTGATAGAGAATGAATGTACTCCCATCAGGCAATTGATAAATTGGAAAGAAATAGGGAAAAAGGGCAACAATTTTCCAAAACTTGATATGATTTCGACACTCAAACTTCTCCGGCTCTAAATTACGCTTCCAATAAAATTTATGAGCAGTAAACCAGTCACTTCGATGAGAGAAAAGCTAAGTCCGGTACTTCTATCAGCTTCTTTTAAGGCTTAAAGGGTGCAAAGGCAACGACCGAATTATGGCCACCAAAGCCGAATGAGTTAGAGATACCTGCAGGTGAACGGCAAAAATAAGATTTCTCTTTAGTTCAAGAAAGTGCACGCCTCAAGAGATAACGATTAACCGAACCAAGGTTTTGTATTTTCCACGAAATGATCAACCACACAAGACAAGATCACATACCAACATTTACTTCATGCTGCTTCTTTACATTCGGGACCGTGTCGATGGTAACCTCAGACTCCAAGTTCTACGAACAGGATGAATTATTAGGACAGCTTTTAATTGTGCATACTGTAATACGAGAAATAAAATTGGAGTTTTTGTACTGTACATATTGATTGATTGTTGGATGTAACCACCCAGTGGTGATTGCTTTAATGGTTGCTATCGCTTCGAGTCCTCCAGCAGCTCCAAGGCCGTGCCCGGTCATTGACTAAATCATGGATGTCGAACAAATTTCAAGAATTCGGCTAAGATGTAAAATTAATATGCAATAGCATCAACACTGTGCATCTAAGAAATAAATAACTATACTTGGTTCAACCGTGAGTCAATTAGCCTTGATGTTACGGATAAATATGGCTTAAAACAAAAGTCGAATAGCACGTATTTCATTGTATTCAAGACGTGAAATGAATTATTACTGAAATTGCAGCTTTGAAGCAATATATGACTGATTTATGGTACTCAATGTTGGGGCTTTAAATGATAAAATATCCATAAGATAATGTAGCAGAAATGAAGAAGCTAAGATGGATGTGTTTTCATAAATGGATGTAATAATTGATACGTCAACAATTGGAGCAGACATCAATTGAATATAAATTAAGAGAATGATAACTTAGGTGGTTGGGACATGTTTTGTGAAAAACTAAAGAGACTTGTACTAATAATAGTAACCTGAACTCTGGAGATCACGTCAGAAGAGAACAGGCAAGGGTAGTCCACAACTAACGTGTCCTTTATGCTTGCTAGTTGTTCAGATAGATCTAGCAATGAACCGAATGCAGTGGCAAGAAATGATTCATGCAGTGGGCCCAAGTTGATTGGGAAGAAAGATTAACTTGATGTACATATATATTGTGAAAAGGTTTCCTACCTTGGTACCATTCATCTTCATCTCCGAGGTATCCTTGAAGACCTTTTTGATGGCATTGACCTCAGCCAAATCTCCCGCAAGGGTTGATGTTGCATGAGCATTTACATAGTTCACCTGTTAAAACAAAAATTACAAATTAGCATACAAAATTAACCCATACACCCTTTAATTAGAGCATACAATATGAACCAATAGTACCTCTTCAGGAGCCACTCCAGCATCTTCCAAACTCTTGATGATGCAAGACGAAACTCCTAGTCCGTCTGATCGAGGATCAGTCATGTGATGAGCGTCACAGGTTACAGCACCTCCCAAGTACTCTGCAATAATATTAGCTCCTCTTTTCATCGCATGCTCCAAGCTTTCCATAATCTGTTGTTCATAATCTAAGTTAACGTTCATGGAATTAAGAAAATTAACTTTTTTCCTCGAAATAAATGCTTGCATAATCAATCATCAAACAGGTGAATCCAACCAAGTTCATATACCAGTACACCAGAGCCTTCACCAATGACAAAACCATCACGGTCTTTGTCCCATGGCCGTGATGCCCTTTCTGGTTCGTCATTTCTTTGAGACAACGCTCGGCATGCTATAAAGCCTCCAACTCCAGTAGGAATGACAGCAGCCTCTGTCCCCCCGGCTACCATGATATCTGCTTCTCCTCTTCTAATGTGATTGGCAGCTGCATAGAAGCAGTAATTTGCAGTAGCACAAGCTGTCGAAATGGAGTAATTAGGCCCCATTAAGCCGGTATCTATAGCCAGTAATGCAGACCCCATGTTAGTGATCGAGTATGGTATGAAAAATGGAGTTATTTTCTTGTATCCCTTTTGAATAAGAGCTTCCACTCCATTGCTGAAAGCTGTAATGCCTCCCATGCCTGATCCAACCAAAACTCCTATTCTTGTACGGTCCATCTGCAACATACAAGAGAACAATGTGTTATATGTTTGATTATCTTGAAGCACCTCATCTAAAAGCTTAAGTTATTAGAAATGAGATAATTTAAATGAATAAAATTTAGTCTTCACTTCCAGATTCATATTTTGAATCAAAGGCCCGGTATATGTGCACAATTTTCATAGAAGGTTGGAGGCAAGACTTAAACCCAGGCCTTTTGCCTGGTTGATACCATGTTGCACCATCTCATTTATAAGCTTAAGGTGTTAGAGAGGAAACACATGTATTTATTAAATTTCGCCTTCAATAGATTCTTTAATTGAAAAGAATATCAATTTTGAGCATGCAAAAGGCTCACAGATTCAAGAACTTCTTGTCCGAGGCTGGCATCTTCTAAGGCCATCTTCCCAGCAACCATACAGTATCTCCAGCAGTCGTCTAGCCGGCGATCATTTTTCCCATCAATGTAGCCCTTGGAAGAGAAATTTCGAATTTGACCTGCAAACCTTACAGAAAATTCTGAAGCATCGAATCGGTCTATTGGTGAGATTCCACTCACGCCCTGAAGAAGTTTGTTATAAAACGTGTCAATGTCATTGCCGAAAACGGAAACAAGGCCCATTCCTGTTATGACAATCCTCTTCTTGGGATCCTTTTCTCGCTTGGGAGCTGAAACTGTGGGAGAAACCATGGCCTTAATTCTTCCACATTTTGCTGCTAAGAATGAACGATTTATTCAGAGAACAAATATTGACACAAGAGTTTAGCGAGTTAAATAGAAACTTTAAATTGTATATTAGCATATAGTTCCCTATAATATTTGGACAGAAATAAAAGGATTTGGAATCCTTAAAACTGAAAACCACCATATTAAGAAAAATAAGCAGTTTCCCCCGAGAAGAATCACAGTGTGTCATGGATTGAGCCTTAATCCCTACTTCCGGGAGCAATGATAAACAATAAAGAACTCAGAAAAAAGGGCAGAGTACGTCTGTACATGCCCTCAATGTGATAACTACGTGTCGTTCCAGGTTTCAACCATAATCAAGAAGAAGAATATAAGTTTTCCTCACACCTCTCTTGCACACAAAAAACGATTCCACAATATGTTTACACTACGATTAGGCTCCACAGAGTGCAACAAATGGGAAAATTTGAATACTAAAGAAGTTCAAAGATTTAGCTGGAGTCCTCAGAAGAATGTCATTGAGAAACAGAATTGCAAGTTCAAACCTTGTAATCATCTGTTTTTCAGTCCCGGCTGTATTAATTTGGAAGACGCAGTACAATAGGAAAACGCAATCAACTCCACAATAACTAGGTTGAAAGAACTTGAAAACCATGTTTTCCCTTGTGAGGTAACCGAGAAAGAGATCGATAAGATAAAAACTACAAAGAATTTGAAATCAAAGATTGCTTTCGACTCTCATTGAAAGTATGATTAGGTTCATTGCAACAATTACATTTAGCATTATTCATTATAGTACGCAATCAAACTATTATGGAAACAATATCTGGAAAATATAACGAAGAGAAAGGATGATCAAACATACCCAAAGTCGAAATGGTGCCTTTTGAATCACTCCTAATTGCACCCAATTGTATGCTTTCAATTGCTCTAAGCCCATTATACTGAAACAATGAAACACCATTTCTTTCTGATTCTCTACTCTTGAAGACCAAACCACAAGATGAGGCACAAGCAAAACCAGCCATATTTCTAAATTAAACCAAACCCTTTTCCTTTCCAAACAAAGCACAATTCAATAGTTATATATAAAAAAAAAAGTAATACAAAGTGGAAGAAGTTAACAAAGAAAATTTCTTGTTGTGGGCAATAAATTGAGTTGGATAATCCGCCCAACTATTTCTGTATGTACTCAAAAAATAACAAATGGGACGATGACTGCAATTTACTATCAGGAAGCTACAAATAAGAGAGGGTGATTCAAGCTTATTAATTAACAGCCTAACTACTCTAAACAACCATTTGGAATTTTAGAGTTAAAAGAGAAGCATTTATGTGTTTTCGTGTTGATATGAATTTTGATCCAACTACTGAACTGTACACTACAACACGTTGTGTGATTGTGTACGCTTTATTCACGACAAATTTCAAACTTTTAAATATTCACAAAAAGTAACAGTAATAGATAAATAAAGTAAATTCTTGAAATTAAGCTCGGTACATATTCATTAATGACACATTTTTTTAATAAAATAATTTTGCACGTAAATTTATAGTTTTCTCTATATTTTAACCACGCAATCTCCAAAAATATCATTTTTTCACAAAATCTATTCTCAAAAAATCTACATCAAACATGTTCTAATTATTCAAATTTAATATGTTAATCTTTTTTAGGCAAAACACGTTAAACCTCGCTTGAGAATGCTCCTAGCATAGGCCACCAATTAGCAAGCATCATCAAACACACATTTAACTTCACCATCTTACCGACCTAGTCGAAGCTAAAGTGGCCAAAGTGATGCATCATCTCAGTCGAGGTGTCATGTAGAGGCCGACCATCCATAACATAGGTTAAGTGCTATAACCTCCTGCAAAGTAAATTCAAGACAGTTGGCCTCTTAATGAGAGAATACATCTCCCATTCCACCTATTTCACGAGATCTTTTTATCATTGATTGATGTGACATCTTTACTATAGAAGCCTAACAATCAACTAGTCACTCTACGTTTCAGAGGTTAGACCTAGATTACAGAGTGACTACTTTTCAAAAATATTAAATGCTCCTTAACCTAGAATTGATGGATTAACATCAAAGAGAAGATTCCTCGACCACTAGGAAAGGTCACGGGTCTTTTCATCCAACAATATTTGTTATATTTTGAAGTTGTTGGCAATCTTTTAACAAAACTATTGTTGTAAAAGAGTTTTTAAAAGTCAAAGGGTCAAGTAGTAAGTTAGAAGTCCAAGGATTCAAGTATGGAATAAAGGAGTAAACGTCATCACAATTTTGCTAGCCTCTTGCCCAACTGTTGCTCGAGCGGTAAAAAAGATGTTGTGTTGCTTGCCTATCGCTTGGACTTCGCTCGAGCGAGACACTGTCGCTTGTCTGTCATTGAGCTCTCGCTCGAGCGACAATGTTTTTCGAAAAAACCTAATTCGCATTTAAGGATTTTATTTGGCCCATACTACCCAAAACCTCTTTACTATATATATGGACATCACTCATACAAAAATTATAGGTTGAACATTGAGAGAAACATTGTTTTGCATCCTCCATATCATTCCATATCATTATTGGATTTCACCCATCATTTTACTTTGACCATTGCTTTGAAAACACCACCCTCACTTAAACTAAACACCAAAACACATATTTCCACAACATCGTCAGAGTTCTGAAGATCAAGGAAGGCGATCGGAGTTTCTGGTTGTTGGAGAATGAGAAGTTCTCATTAATCCACATGAGATAGACGAATTCAGAAGGTCGGAAGTTGCTGTAGCAGTACACAATCTAGAAAGGCTTTGGTGATTACAATCAGGAGGTCAGAAAACACTAGAATTAGTCGAGTCTGATAGTACTTTAAGTTGATTTGTATATAGTGGAGTTAACTGGCTTGATCCCGAAGTTTTTACCAGTTGGGTTTCTCTGTCGTCAATATTGGTGTTATTTATTGCTTCCTTATTACAAATTGCGGTAATTCAATTTATGATAATTTGACAGTTTGTTTAATAATCTAAGAACAATTAAAATGACTTGTTACTTTTAATTGTTTAATTTCGCACATAAGGTCAAACCTCGTTATTTTAATTAGTATCAGAGTATAATTTCAAATCTTGACCTTAGATTTCTAGATGAGTAATTCATTATCCGTCACACTATATTTTGATGGCAATAATTATGCATACTGGAAGGTTAGAGTGAGAGCTTTTTTAAAATCTATGGATGAGCGTATATGATTAAGTGTTGTGAATGGTTGAGCTGCACTTAGTTCTACGGTTAATAATGAAGTAATACCCACTCCATTCCTAATTGGACTAGACCGAACTTAGATGAGTGTAACTTGAATAGCAAAGCCTTAATGCCCCATTTATGGCAGTATCCTCAGAAGAGTTTATGCGAGTGTCAATGTGTAAGGTAGCCAAAGAGTTTAGGATATTCTACAGACTACACATGAGGGAACTCGAGTGGTTAAAAACTCAAATTTGCATATATTAACCACTAGGTTTGAAAAAATTTAGATCAAGGAAAATGAGACTTTTAATGATTTTTATGTGAGCTTAAACGATATAGTGAATTCTAGTTTCAACCTAGGTGAGAGAATCATGAGTCTAAAATGTTAGAAAAACCCTTAGATCCATTCTTGAGCGATTTAGGCCTAAAATCACAGCTATTGAGGAGAGTAAGAATAGACTCTATTAAGGTAGAAGACCTACTTGGATTTCTCCAGTCTTATGAACTAACTTTATCTAAACCTACAAACGATAAGTCTTTAACCTTAAACACTGTGAGGAATAGTTATAGAGAGTCTTCAAATTCAGATTCTCCTAATGAAGGTGAGTTAGCTTACTTTGCTAAAAATTCCAAAAAATGTTCAAGAATAAAAAGAAACCTAAAAAAGCTTAGAAGTGGTCCCAGTGAGTCTAGGAAAAGTTCTAATCTATGAGATGTCATAATTGTCGATGTTTTGACCATATTAGGATAGGAGTGAGTGCCCTAGTAGTAGGAGAAATCCGGATGAGGTTATGAAAGCTACTCTCTCTGATGACGAGTCTAGCTCGAACAATCAGAGAGAGAAATCCACATGTGAGGAAAGTGGGAAATATATTACCTTTATTGCTAGAATAAGGAATGGATCTGATAAGATGAGCAATAAGGTTGAGCCCATTTAAGGAAGATTCTGAAGATGATGATGAGATTGTTGAGGTATATAAAAAATTATTTGAAAATAGTTTTAAGATAAAAAAGGTCAATAAAGTTGTATTGAAGAAGGTTAATAAAATTGAGAGAGATAAACTCATAGTTGACTTTCAGGATTCTACCAAAGATATGAGCAAGCTGACTGTTGATAATGAGAAAGTAGAAATTCAGGTTAAGAACCTTCTGAGCGAACTTGAAGATTCCAAGTCTCAACTTCGTGCTTTCTCTAGTGGATCTCTAGTGACCCCACATATTTTATTTTATTTTCTTGGTCTTTTCAAGTGTAAGTTTCTTGTTTACGTTCAATGAATGTTCTTTTTATTAGTTTATCTAATTATCTGTTTGTTAGTGAAATGTATTGACTTGTTTTCATTACTATTATGTTGTTTTAAAAAAAATCAATATTTGACCACACAATACAAAAAGTCTAAGTCCTCCCACGACTATACTGAGAATTTATCTATAATAAAGCTTCATTTTATTTTATGTGTTTATTTAATTGTTTCTTAAATGTTTGTTACAATATTTTCCTTTTTTTTTAGAATGGATCTGATAAGATGAGCAACAAGGTTGAGCCCATTTAAGGAAGATTCTGAAGATGATGATGAGATTGTTGAGGCATATAAATAAGTCCTCCCACGACTATACTGAGAATTTATCTATAATAAAGCTTCATTTTATTTTATGTGTTTATTTAATTGTTTCTTAAATGTTTGTTACAATATTTTCCTTTTTTTTTTTAATCAAATGTATCAATTCCTTTAATATGTGAAAATCTATTGTATTTTGCAAACACAATTGTAAGACAATTTGTTGTCAAACGACCTTCCTGGGCGATGATGAAAGTCTCATTGTTTTATTCAGTCGGTATCAGCCAATTGACTGAATGTATATCGACACCACAAATACTTGAACTTTCCACGTAACACACTTGGGCCATTTGAAGCAACCTAATTTAGTTAGGGTTGCTCATGGCCCAAACCCGAATTAGGACGGCTCTTACGGTTTGCTAGCCCACTATTACCTTATTGGGCCTAATCTACTGTTAAACCTAAAAGCC
>CAIGRH010279560.1:0-14654 GCA_903798295.1 Fraxinus nigra
AGTTTCATCTTGTCTCACTTAAATTTGTGACAACTTGAAACTTGATTATATGTATATGATTCAAAAAAAATGTATTTTTTTTCTTGTTATTTTGGATTATATTTTCATTGTAAATGATTTTTATGTTTATATTAAAGAATTTTTTAATATTATTTAATTAAAATAATCTTGTTATTGCGGCATTCAGCTACTAACAACCGCTCTAACTCACTCAACTTCCTGGATCCGCCCTTGGTGATAGTAACTACAAGAGTTGTTATATGAATTGTATATGTTATTATATAACATTTGATTTGTTTATTTATATTTATTTATTTCTTTTATTTTTTTTCTAAGAGCACAATATGTTGATAATTTTTATTTTTATTTATTTTATCTTTTTTGATGTCGTTGTTTTAAGACAGAATTTGGGTGGTTGGGATTGTTGTTATAGATGTAGGACCGACGGTAAGTTTTTTTTATGTTGTTTTGTGGTGGTGGGTGGAGTGTATGTATCTACTTTGGAACTTGAATGGCCGATGATTTGTTTGGTTCAAGGTAGTATCAATTGGTAGAGGGACAGAGATCGAATTTACAGAATTTGTTGGTCAAAGGAACCAACTTGTACTCTAATATCAAATTAATGAACGAAAACAATATTGAGATAGAATAAAGAGAATAGGGAGAGAACATGGAGAATGTTTGGGGAGATTATAAAATTATTTCATATCAAATTTGTTTATTACAATGCATAAGTCTCTTTTATATAGGGGTTGAATTAATCCTAATTAAAGTAGGAAAATACTATAAAATCTATAAAATCAAGCCTTAGAATATTTTATAGCTTATCTATTGTTGAGAGAAAAGGTTGGTGTAAACTTTGAAGAGAAGAGAATAATAAACCTCATCTCCTTCACTTTCATTATATAGAGAAAATTAAGGATACGTGTATAGAAATAGATTACAACCATGGAAAAACAATACTCCCAATTGCACTCTTCGCTACTCTACATTATTCTAATTTATTTCGTTAACACGTCCCTTCAAGTTGGAGCATATATATCATATAAGAAAAAATAAACCTTAATCGATTACCACTCAACGACTTTGTAAACATATCAGTAAGTTGGTCTCCTGTCTTCAAAAATGGTGTACATATATCACCACTCGCTATTTTGTCCTAAATAAAATGACAATCAAATTCAATATGCTTGGTCCTCTCAAGAAAGACTGGATTGGATGCAATATGTAGAGCAGCATGATTATCATAAAACATTGGAATAGGAGTAGAAGGTGAGAAATTGATTTCTTGAAGCACTCCAACCACGTCAACTCACTAGTAGTATGAGCCATCACCCTATATTTTACTTCTGCACTTAAACTTGATACTACAATTTTTATTTTTTTTTACTTTTCCAAGAGACAAGATTACCACTAAGAAAAGTACAGAAGCCAGTAGTGGATCGTCTATCTGACGGAAATCTTGCCAATGCATATATAAACTCATGTATTCTAATATGTCCATTTGGTTAATACAATAATCCAAGACATGGAGTCTTTTTCAAATACCGAATAATATGTATCACATCTTTCCAATGAGAAACTTGAGGAGCACCCAAGAACTGACTAATGATGCTAACTGCATAGGAAATATCTGGTCGTGTGATAGTAAGATAATTCAACTTTCCAACCAAACGATGATATTTTCGTGGTTCTCCAAACGGTTTTCCTACATTCTTCAAAATTCTCACATTAGGATTTATGGGTATATCAATTGGATGAGCTCCAAGAAAATATATCTCTTCTAACAAATCAAGTATGTATAAACCTCTTCGTGAAGTAACCACGAAGGAATGTATTTTTAATATCTAATTGAAATAGTGGTCAACTAAGGTTAGCAGCAATAAAAATCAAAAGTAGAATAGAAAAGATCTTAGCAATTGGAGAAAATGTTTCATCATAATTAATACCATAAGTCTGTATATAACCTTTAGCAATCAATTGGGGCCTTCAATCGATCAACAGTTCCTCCAAGATTAAACTTCGGAACAAAAACCTATCTATTACCAATATGATGTATCCCGAGTAGGGAATGAGTGAATTCCAAGTCTTATTCTTGTGTAAGGGTGTCATTTCTAATTCCATAGGCTTTCGCCACTAAGGATTAGATAAATATTCTATCACTGTCTTAGGTACAAAAACATAGAAAACTAGGATGTGAAATAGAAAAATGAAGGCAACAACGAATCAAATGTGACATAGTGGCTGATAGGATGTTTGGTTACACAAGTATGTTTACCTTTACGGAGAGCAATGTGCAATGACTCAGGATTATAATAGACGATGTATGCATGATCTGTAGATGGCAAGGTGACGAATGGGGCTATAGGTGTGGGTGGCTTAGATCTTCGAGTATAAGCTTGTAAAGGAGGAGGTTCCTTATGAGAGGAGGACAACTCTGGTGTAGTAGTCAAAGATGAGCTTGATTTTGGGAAAAAAAATCCCAATAGGTAGATATGGGACGAATAAGCGAACAAGATCCCAAGTGGATTCAGGAGACATACAATGATTATAGAAATAATGTATGAACTCATCGAAAGTGACATCTACACTTACGAAGTAGCTTTGTAGAGAAGGATTATAACATCGATACCCTTTCTGTGTTTTGGAGTAACCAAGGAAAATACATTTCATACAGTGAGAGTCAAGTTTATCATGATCAGGGCCAAAGTGATGGACATAACAAACACACCCAAAAATCTTGAGAGAGAACGAGTACAGTAGAAAGGAAGAAAACAAAAGAGAGAAGCATGATACACCACCCAAAATAGAGGATGGCATGCGATTAATGAGATAGCATACAGTAAAGACAGCATCACTCCATAAATGTTTAGGGACAGCATCACGAGTAAATTTTAACAAATGTTGATTTTTGTGTTCTGCAACTCCATTTTGTTGTGGGGTTTATGCACAAGACACTTGATGAAAAATGCTATTGGAAGAGAGATAAGATGCAAAAGAAGAACACATATATTCTTTCGCATTATCAGACTGCAAAATACGAGTTTTCTAGTTAAATTGAGTTTTAATCAAGGTACAAAAGAGTTGAAAGATAGAAAGTAACTCATAACAATTTTTTATTAGGAACAACCAAGTCATACGAGAATAATCATCCATAAAAGTGACAATATTGAAATTCATTAGAGAAAATATTGATTAGTCCTCATACATCATAATGAAATATTTCAAATAAACTAAAAGCAGGACTAACATTTTGTAAAGGAAAAGACATACAATGATGTTTGCTAAGTTGACACGCTTCACATTCAAGGGAGAACACATTATGAAAACTTGTAACTTGAAGCTTTAAAGTGGGAAAAAAGGATAACCAAGACGACAATGTCGTTGCATAGATGAGACCAACGACTGGAGAGCTCAAGGAGGAGAGACTGGTGAAAGATTTAGGCAATACTAGCCACCAACTTCATGCCCCATACCAAAATCATCATCTTCGTCTTGAGATCCTGAAAAATTAATTTGAAAAAGGACTTTGTCTAATCTTGTTCTATATATGCACAACATAGTCCAACAATTAAATGAAGCTTGTTGGATTTCATTAGACACATATATTCAAGTCAATGCTTGAGGGATTCATTGTACATATATTATTCAAACCAAAATGAGGGAAAAATCAAGAAATCAATTAAGGAGCTAAGGTTTCAAGATTCACAAGAAGAAGGCGAAATCTTGCTGCAAGATTTTCATATTTTCCCCTTTTTTCCTTAATACATGATGATGTACTTTAATTTCTTCTTGTATTTCTATTTTCCTATGACGTGTAATTAAGTATTCAGATAGAATGAATTATTGTAACCGAGTTTTGAACCTCAATTTTAATAATAAAAAAAAGTTTTAAATCTCAATTTATTTTGTGAATTGCTTTTACTTCTATTCTTAATGCTTCAATTAATTGGCCACTAATTCATTGATTTTGTGAGAAATGGTTATGTAGAGATGTTGATTATTTGTTTAGACCACGTAATAAAACTCGGTAATTAGTATAAAGCGTAGAGATACTTGTGCTAGCTATTGCGATCATTATATAAATTCTTAGAACTTAAGTGTGTTTAACCAAAATTGATTCACATAGATGTATGAGATTGAATTAGTTAAATAGGCTCAATGAGAACTCAAAACGGATAAGTTGAATATATTAGAAGAATTCAATCGAATAAGCGCAATTAATTTTATAAAAATTGGTAATTGAGATTAAGGGGATAAGTATGGTAAAATTATGAATCATAACACTTAAACCATCATACTTAAAAAATCACATTTATTTTGGTCTATTTAAAATAACAAAATCACACAAAAAAATAATTGTTTTATTTGTTTTCAATCAAATTAAAGTTAAAAATAATTGAATCAATTGTTAGATAGTAGCCCTTGTGGGAATAAAATCCGAACTCATCGGTTCATTTTATTACTTGTTACGATCCGTACACTAATGGGATATAAAAATTGCCAACAAGTTTTTGACGCTACTGTCGGGGACTATTTTTATTTAATATTGATTTTAATTATTTCTTGTTTTTGTTTGATTTTTTTTCTTTTTTAATTGATATATTTGTTTTTCTTTACTTCGTTGACAGGAAATGAAAAGAAGCAAGAGGTCAAAAATTCACAATGATTGATCACGACTTAATTGAAGGTGACATGCTTTTAGAGAATTCTTCTTCAAATACGAACTTAAAAGGTAAGGATCCCATTAACTATTGTATTTGATAAGGATGGCTTTCCGAAAGGATTAAATATCAAATCTATTGTTTATGGAAATATTAGACTGGCTTGTAAATACTGTGGTGCATTGCATTATACTAAAAATTACATGTTATTGGCAACTCCAGAGGAAGTAAGGAAAGCTATCTTCGATGATCTATATGAACAAGATGATGATAGTGAAATAGTTATGGGAGATATCGTCATACAAAAATATAAAAGGATTGAAGATCAAATAATTTTGGATGAGTCAAGTAACATGCTCATGGATAATCTCTTCATTATTCAACCAGATGAACCAACTAACAAAGAAGAACATGTATAAGTCAAGAAGTTAATCATGAAGGAGCCAAACAAATTTGTGGTATTTAAAGAAGATGGAATTAGCATGGAAACATACAACTTCATTGATTTTGTGATTAAATTCAATGAAGAAATAGAAGTATTCTTGGTTGAGTTCGAATTGGGTAATCTATGTAAGTCATACCATATTCAAAAGGACAAAACAATATCTTGGAGGAAGTTCGAAGTGTGATGAAAAGACAATCTAATCAAACTAAACAAGACCTCCAAACGCTTATTCAAAGTTCCATGAAAAATCATTGCCTAAAGTCAAGTTTGAGACTACAAATCAAGAACTAATGGAAGACAACCCAATTTTCTAGCCTTAAACTTTTAAATTTCTTTTAGCATGCATTGCATACAAAATTTAGAATTCCATTATAGACATAGGCATATTTTTTTAGTTTTTTCTTTAAAAAATAAAATTGGGCTTTCACCCGAGAACTAGTGCCTAGGCGTTGTACTCTCAGCGCATAGGCGCCATCCCCACCCCAAATTTAAAAAAAAAAGGTAACGTCTCATCTTTTATACCCCAAACCATTAAAAATTCCTCCAATTTTTTTATTTTTTTTCTTTTGGGAAGTTTTCAAGAAAACTCAAATCATGCATCAAGGGTAAGCATCTCACATATTTGATTCACGAATAAAGTTCAAATTCATCCATTTTTGAATCTAAACAAATGTAAGAAGTTAGCTACTTTTATTTTCATTTTTAAATTGGGAATTTTGATTTTTCAATTGAATTGTTTGAAATACTTGTGATGTAGTGATTATATTGGTTGTTGGGAGTTGAGTGAGTTAATTAAATGAGTGACCACTGAAGTTTATCCATAGTTACTATTTGCTCACTGAAAATTAAATAATTACTCAATGCTCATTGAAATATTCATTAATTTACACATTCATCACTATAGTCAACTCCATCAATACATACAAGCAGATGAATGTTTCTATGCAGCACATGAGAAAAATGACGTCGTATACAAATTGGGTGAATCATAGCCACATCATCAAAAATTTGTATTTTATAAATAATAAAAAATGTTAAATTGAAAACGTTTCTTCCCTAACTCACATCTCCCATATCACGATGTTATGCCTCATCTCCGAGGCTCAAGGAAACGTTTCCACGTGGAAAGCCACGTGGATAGGTAGACAAGAAGTCAACAAGGAAGTCAAAGGAATGTTCACAACGTCAAATGATGGAAAAGCCAAACAAAACCGAAGTCCTTACATCAATCCGATGTTCGTGACGAACCACTACCTCAAGGACGAAGTACTGCAATTGATGTTGAAGCTCTGTGAAGCCCTCCGAGACTCTAAAACCATCTGAAGTCCTTAAGGCAAACGTTGTCCCAAGCTATAGATTCAGAGATCTCTTAGAAATGATTGATGCAACGTCTATTATAAAGTTTGTCTGTGTGTCAGCCTACTATGTAGACCGACTGACTCCTTATTAATGTATTAATTGTATGAATAGACAATGATGTGATGTCCCAATGTAGTAGATAAGGCGACGTGGTTCTGATCCAACGATCACCATGTCGGTTAGGGCAGTATAAATACTTTCTCAATGTAAGTAATTAGGGGCTTGCTCTTTTGCAATCAAGAAATCAGATACATACATACTTGAACTCTTGAGAAATACAAAGAAAAAATACTTAGTTGAATATTCATTCAGTGATCTTTACAATCTTGTGGAACATTGATTTCAATAGACAATAAAGATACCACTATACACATTTCTCTATCTATCCTTCTACAAATTCCCATTGAGTGTGACATAGCTTAGTGTGATTTCTTCTCAGTGATCATTGTTAGTGCAATCACCTTCGTTTCAAACCACCGGGCCTCGAATTTTTTATCGCTCGCCGTAATGTGCCTCCCGCGTATATTCTTGACTATTTACCGTCACTGTTCCGGTACGAAAGCGTCGGAATCTCACTTGACTTGGCAAGTGTGGGCTCGACATCTATTGAGTTCATTTTTGGGGTCAATAGATTGGCGTCGTCTGTGGGAAACCATACATTTAACCACGAAAACACGTGGAGATAAGCTAGCCTGCAACAATGTTTGGCAAGAAGAGTCCTAGCTCTTGAAAAAAGAGTGGCTTTGAAGTAAAGACCGGTAGAAACTCTCAACCCTTGAAAAATCCCAAAAAGAATTGAAGAAAGAACGGTTGAAAAATCCCAAAATCCAACATTTATTTGGCCCTTGTAGAAAGGGAAATCTTGTTAAGCGTTTAAAGAAGGATGAGTTCGAATGATGAAAGTGCACCTCAAAGGACAAGAGGACACCCTGAAGAAGGGGAGCCCTCGCAAGCTATCCCAGCCACATGCCCATGACCCTCAACATATAGAAAATGAGGGTCCAGAGGCAGAGGCAGAGGCAGAGTTGCGGTCGACTCGCTATAGAAATGGCTACAATGGCTGCAAACATGAGGAACATAACCCAGCAAAACTTAGCCATGCAAGAGATACTGATGAACATGCAAGGATGAGGGGAGTACCCTATTCACCCATATGCAGCCCCTGAAAATACATTCATGATCCTTAGGAATATTACCATGAAGAAGAAGAGGTCCAAAGCCAAATGGCTGGACGCCATCATATAGGGATAGAGCCTCCCTAGGAGAGGGAGGTCGAGGTCGACACGTCGACCAACTACGCTTTGGAAAGACCATATCAACCACCATTCAACTTTCCTCCAAATTACGAGCCAGAAGACAGACCTCAGAAGTTGGCTAGTGTCTTCGACGGGATAGGCTCGAGGTTGCCTAGGAATAGGTAGGTTCACTCATCCCATGCGCCTAGAAATAGGGCGGCTCCTCCCCTCATCCTCATCCTATGCCTAGAAATAGGTAACCTGAGTCTCTTCATTATGAAAGGCAGCAACTAGCCTATCAGAAAGAACCTCAGGTCTATCCTCATAGAAATAGGCGTGAAAAAATGGACCAAGCCAGGAGTGAAGCAGGACCCTCCCAACCACCTCTCCAAACCTACCAAGGGAAGGATGAAGACTTTGATGAACCCCAAGGTCTTGCGACCTTGACAACGATGATGACCATTCGCACTTCTCAGAAGCCATAAGGAATGCTCCAATGCTGAACCACTTCACTCTCCCTAAAATCCCTAAGTATGACGAGAGAGGTGACCCCGCAAAGCACATCAACAGCTTCAAGACCTATATGAATTTGAAGGGGGCCATCCCAGCTATGAAGTGTAGAGCTTTTCATTTAATTCTAAGTGAATGAGCGAAAACCTGGTATACACGACTACCAAAAAGTAGCATCCGGAGTTGGCTGGACCTCAAAAAGACGTTCTTAAAATGCTTTAGAACAAGTAAAGAATGAGAAAGACCAATTCAGCAATTGCAAGACATGCGACGACAGCAGGGCGAGACGCTGAAAAGATTATTGTCCCGCTTTACTAATGAAATGACCTACTACGTACAGGTCACGGATAGAGAAGCATTAACTACCTTAAGATGAGGCTTGGACATGAATTCACTCTTTTGGATAGACGTGTAGAATAAGGACATTACTACCTATGACGCCTTATTAGAAATGATAAAGTGAGAAATCCTCAATGAAGAATTGAGAGACTATCGGAACAGGGCCAGTTAGAGTCTTCCCCTACCTCAAATGCAAAGGGGGAGAGACCCTACTTCCCACTTGATGGACCACCAAACACCTTTGAATCATGGACTAGAATTAGCCGCAGCAACACTCAATACAATACCTACTTTAGCTTATGAGGAAGTAAAACCGAATGCTGAAATGCATCGGTACCAATTCTACCCAAGGTACACATTAAGGGGAAGAGATAAGAGGCGAAGCGCTGAACCTAGAAATGGGGACGAAGTGACCAGCTACTGTACCTACCATCAATCACATGGCCATCGTAGGGAAAATTGTTGGGATGCCGCAAGACACTCTTATAATACAAGCCAAGGGAGATGAAGACGTCCATAAAGAAATGCTCATCCTAGACAAACCCAATAGCCTGGGAATACGGAACCAAGGCGTCCCAACCAAAAGGACCATCCAAGGGGGAGAGACAATGATACAAAAAGGCATAGAAAAGGTCAAAGATAAAGACGGGGCCCTTCGACAAATAATGGCCAAGAATCCCATCAGAGAAATTGATATAATCATTTGAGGCCCACATGTCGGGGGCTAATCCAGAAACTCACAAAGAAATTATGCTAGGGAGGCAAGTGACCCTACCCTAACAAGCTTCATAGTTAACCAATCCTCCACCAGAACAATTCCACCAATCATGTTTACTCATAAGGATGTAGTAGGTGTGCATTATCCACATTGTGACACCTTAGTAGTAAGGACGGTCGTGGCTTGCAACGGCCTAAAAAAATGTTAGTGGACAATGGGAGTTCAGTCAACATCATCTTTGTGATCACTTTTGACAGTATGAAAGTTGACCACGAATTGACCCCAATGAGTTCCTCTTTGTATGGCCTTACATGAGATAGAATCATCACAAGGGATAAAATCACTCTAGCAATATAGAGATGGAGAACGCACCATTAACAGCTCAACACTTCATGGAATTCTTGGTAGTTGATAACCGATTCGCTTATCGTGGGGTGCTTAGAAGACCAATTTTAAAGGAACTATGGATTGTCACCTCCATCTATCACTTGTGCATGAAATTTCCAACTGAACATGGCATTGCCACTATCCGAGGAGGCCAGCGAGGCACTGGGAAATGTTATTCAAACTCCTTAAGGAAAGGGAAGAACCGTCAATGTCATTGTTATAGACATTTATCATGAACGACATCCCTAAACAATGGAGTTCTCCGAACAAAGGGACAACTCCAATATGGCCGAGGTCCCTAAAGAAGGGAACGTCCTCAATATCACACGAACCTCTAAAGAAGGGGTGGCTGCTGAAGGAGTAGCTTGCTTAGAGGAGCTAGACCTTCCCATCATTAATTGCGAGCCTTAGACAGCACCTATGGAAGAACTGGAACCTTCCCAGTAGACCCATAAGATCCATCCAAGTGCTTACAGGTGGAAAATAACCTACCCACGAAGGTGAATGAGGAGTTCAAAAACTTCTTATTAAAAAATCTCAATATTTTTGCCTGGAAACGTGGCGACATGATAGGTATTGATCCAAAGATCAGCTGCCACCACCTAAATATAGATCCAAGAGTCACGTCACATATGCAAAAGAAAAGAGCCCTCAACCTCGAAAGATATGAGGCTCTAACGGATGAGGTTAAGAAGCTGATCGACAGTGAATTTATCCAGGAATCGATATATCCGAAGTAGGTCTCTAGCCCAGTATTAGTCATAAAGTACAACGAAAAGTAGATGGTTTGCATAGACTTTTCAAACCTAAACCACGCTTGTCCAAAGGACAGCTTCCCACTTTCCAGATAGACCAACTTGTGGACTCAACAGTCGAACATTAACTGCTTAGTTGCATGGACGCATACTCCGAATACAATCAAACTCCCATGTTCCCAGCGGATGAAGAGCACACCTCCTTCATCACAGATAAAGGACTCTATTGCTATAAGGCCATGCCCTTCGGATTGAACAATGTCAGAGCTACCTATCAAAGGCTAGTCAACAAAATGTTCACCGACCTTATTGGAAAAACCATGAAAGTATATGAGGATGACAAGCTGGTGAAAATTTTAAGAGCATGCAATATGTTACACACCTAATGAAACATTCCAGATTTTGAGAAAGTATCAGATGAAGCTCAATCAATTGAAATCGACTTTTGGGGGTGTCCTCTGAAAAATTTATGGGTTACATCGTTAACCAAAGAGGCATTGAAGCGAACCCTGAAAAGGTCAAAGCTTTAATTGAGATGAGTTCACCTCAAAAGCCAAAAAGGTACAAAGCCTCACTAGACGAGTGGCAGCCTTAAATCGCTTCATCTCCAAGGCAACAGACAAGTGTCTATCCTTTTTTAAGGTCATCAAAGGTGGAAAAACATTTAGTGAATAGAGGAATGTGAAGCAGCCTTACAAGAGCTGAAGAAGCACTTGGGACAGGCTCTCCGTCTCTCCAACCCTAAGGATTATGAGGCCCTTCAATTGTATCTATCAGTAACTTCTGATGCTCTCAGCTCGGTTCAGATTAGAGAAGAGGATAACTACCAACTGCATGTCTACTACGTCAACAGAGCATTTCTGGCAGCAGAAGCTTGCTATCCAGACATGGAGAGGTTAGCTCTCTCTTGGTGACAGTGTTAAGAAAGTCGAGGCCATATTTTCAGGCTCACAGTATACACGTGCTAACAAACTTCTCCCTCAAGCAAGTACTACAGAATCCAAACACTTCGAGGAGGTTACTTAAGTGGGCCGTGAAAACGTAGTGATTTCGACATCATCTTTAAGCCTAGGGCAGCCATCAAAGGTCAAGCCTTGGCAGACATTGTAGCCGAATTTACTCTTGTTTCAGAAATGGAAGAGGAAATGGAACATGCTGAACCTCGAACATGGAATCTCTTAGTTGACGGGTCTTTAGGAGAAACAGGGTCAGGAGCAGGGACCATCTTGGTCAGGCCAGAGGGATACAAACTTACTTGTACTGTAAGGTTCGGCTTCAAGGCCACAATAATGTAGCAGAATATGAGGCCCTCCTAACGGCCTAAGATTGGCAAAAGAAATGCAAGTAAAGAGGCTCATCGTCAACAGTGACTCCTAACTAGTGGTAAGTCAGGTTCATGTTAATTTTTTAGCCAGAGATAAATCTATGGCAGCATACTTAAAATTGGTGATGAGTTCATCCCTTCCTTTGAGAGATTTGAATTGATGCAAATCCTAAGCTCCAAGAACATCCATGCCAACACACTATCAAAGTTAGCAAGCAGTAAGGATTATGAACTGTTCACAGTTGTGCCCATAGAGCATCTTTCCAGACCTTCAACCGACATAAACGACATGGTAATGTGGGTTGAAGACACTCTACCTTGGATGAAACCTATCATATCCTACCTCGAGGATCAGACCCTACCTTTTAGGAAATGAAAAAGCTTAGAAGCTTAGAAGGAGAGTTGTCCACTTCGTCTTTCAAGACGAGGTATTATACAAACGTGGGTTCTCATTGTCCCTACTCAAGTGCATTGGTAGAGAACAAGCGAATTATGTACTTAGGGAAATCCATGAGGGTGTATGTAGGAACCATGGATGGGGGTGGTCCCTAGCACAAAAAGTACTTAGGTAAGGATATTACTGACCTACCTTGAAAAAGGATACGCAACAGTTTGTTAGAAAGTTTGATAAGTGTCAACGCTTTGCTACTATCCAAAGGCAACCTTTACGAGAGTTTAATGTTGTATATAGCCCTTAGCCATTTGTAAAATGAGGAATCAACTAATAGGACCTCTTCCCGATGGGAGAGGAAACTCTATTTTCGCGATTGTCGCCATCGATTATTTCACCAAATGGGTAGAAGCCGAACCACTCACCAAAATTATTGAGGCCAACACTTCCAAGTTCCTATGGAAGAAAATCATCTGCAGGTTTGGATTATCCCATTCAATTGTATCAAATAATGGCAGATAGTTTGATAACATGAAAGTCAAAAATATGTGTGAGGAGTTCGGCATCAAGAAACATTTTTCCTCCCCACATCACCTTCAGGCAAATGGGCAAGTTGAAGCTGTCAACAAAACCATCAAGTATACCTTGAAGAGGAAACTAGATTCTTCCAAAGGAACATGGGTTGATGAAGTACCTCGGGTACTTTGAGCTATCAAGACCACAAGCAAGACTACAACGGAAGAGACCCCATTCTCTATGGCCTACTAGGCTGAGGCTATGAGCTTTGTTGAAGTAGGTCTACCATCTCCTTGGTGAATACATTTCAATAAGATAAGTAGTGAGGAGATGAGAAGATGTGGACTCGACCTCCTTGAAGAAAGGAGGGATGAGTCTCAAGTCGATTGGCCGTTTACTAAAGAAAAATGACTAAGTACTACAATTCGAAAGTAAAAAAGAAGTCATTTCTTTTAAACGAGCTGGTATTGCGAAGGGTGTTCCCACCCTTTAAGGAGCATGGTTCAGGAATCCTTGGTCCCAACTGGGAGGGCCCTTACTGCATCAGCGAAGAGGTTTGGCTAGGAACCTATAAAATTGAGAATATAGACGGAAAGGTACATCTTCAAACATGGAATGTAGAACATTTGCACAAGTATTACCAATGATATCAAACATCTTGTATATGCAACTTTTGAATCCAATAAAAATGGTTCTTGTTATATTAATCATAAGCTAAAAGTTCCCTTCAAAAATGCTAAAAGCCCGAAGATGCCTCTGCAAGAATGGACTGGCCATATGTAGCGCCCCGAGTTCCGAGAATCCAGATTGCCACGTCATCGTCTTTTGTCCTAATATTAATAATCAAAATTTACGGAAATAACCTAATTTTTAAAATCACATCACATTCATAACGGTAATTATCGTCAACAACTAACTCATTTAAATAACTTAGAATAATTGTTTTAAAATCTAAATCTCAAGTTTTTGAAATAAACGAAATAACAACGTACGTTAATAGTGTTCTAAATGCTGAAATTTTGTAAGTAAATAACTACGACTTTCAATTCATGCCACCACTGCCCATCGCACTCGACCGTCTCCGAAATCTGTAAATATGTTAAAATAACGGGATGAGTATTTCGAAGAAATACTCAGTAGACTCATCGTCGATAATTAATTTACAGAATAATTGAANCATTCATAACGGTAATTATCGTCAACAACTAACTCATTTAAATAACTTAGAATAATTGTTTTAAAATCTAAATCTCAAGTTTTTGAAATAAACGAAATAACAACGTACGTTAATAGTGTTCTAAATGCTGAAATTTTGTAAGTAAATAACTACGACTTTCAATTCATGCCACCACTGCCCATCGCACTCGACCGTCTCCGAAATCTGTAAATATGTTAAAATAACGGGATATACATTAATAGTGTCCAACATGACGAAATTTCGTAAGTAAATAACTACGACTTTCAATTCATGTCATCACTGCCCATCACACTCGACCGTCTCCGAAATCAGCAAATATGTTAAAATAACGGGATGAGTATTTCGAAGAAATACTCAGTAGACTCATCGTCGATAATTAATTTACAGAATAATTGAACACATACTTATGCAATATATAACGTGACATCATCATCGCCATCATCATAGGCTCATTTTCTTGAAAATCATAGGCTCTTTAAAATCATAAGGTGTGTGTAATCTCGTCTCATACATTTAAGAACATAAGTTATGCATAACATTCTCATCTTATCTCATAAAAGATACTCGTCTCTTCTCATGCATTAAAACATACAAGTTATGACAAGTATAACAATATCATCTATCTCATATGACATATTCTCTTCTCATACATATATATCACGTAAATTCACATAAGACATGCAATTATGATTTAAACTAATTAATGGAGGCGAGTCTACCTCAATAATCTCGAGTCACGTGTAAAATGGAGCGGAAAGTAATCTCAAGCTCTTAATCGTCCGTACGTTTCGTCTAGCCAAAATAGAAAATAAA
>CAIGRH010279580.1:0-12878 GCA_903798295.1 Fraxinus nigra
ATATAAATTCATGTATATAGGGATGAATATAGAACAATTCACACAGAAATCGTGTATTTCATTGTCTTCTACATGGTATCAAAGCCAGACTCTAATTATTCTATTGATCAATGACATAAATTCCTACTAATAGTAAGGAATCTACAACATGAGAATCACTTCAAAGTGAGGCAAAGATCATCTCATCCATGGGCTCCAATAACATCGAAAATACTTCCTTTCAACTCACTGTCGAAAAGTTGAACAGAAAAAACTTTCGAGAATAGGCCCAATCCATCAAATTGATAGTCGAAGGAAAAGGGAAAATGGATTACCTCACCCGTGGCACTAAAAAACCAACAGAGACGACGCTTCTTCAAAAATGAAAATCGGAACACTCCTTGATAACTGCCTGGCTCGTTAATTCCATGACTCCGTCAATGGGTAAAACTTACCTATTCTTGCCTACGGGCGAAAGAAGTCTAGGACGCAGTGAAAGACACATACTCAGATGGAGAAAATGCATCACTAACCTTCAAGTTAAAGAGCAAACCAAACAAGGGGACGAGAAGTAACGAATTATTCTTGGAGATGACAAATTTTGTGGCAAGAACTTGATTTCAACCTCGAGGAGGAATGAGAATGTCCAGGCGACAATATACGTTACAAGAAAAAAGTTGAGAGAATGAACAGGTTTTTGAATTTCTGGCCGAGCTCAATCGCGATTTGGATGATGTCAGAGGGCGAATCACAATATGCGATATTTAAGACATGTATTTCCATCTATTTTTTTTAATAAAGTTTCCTTTGATTTTCAATGTGAGATCTGTGAACTAGCAAAACACCAACGTATTACTTTTTCGAAATCCGTGTACAAATTATCTAAACCATTCACTATAATTCACAATGATTTATGGGGACATTCACGAATCCCAAATCGCACTCACACAGAGTGGTTCGTTACATTTATCGATGATCATACTCGGGTCTATTGGGTTTATATGTTAAAAGAAAAAACTTATGCTTGCTCAGTATTCATCAACTTTCACTCAATGATTCAAACACAATTCCAAACTCAAATTCAAATCCTCCGCACAGACAATGGCACCGAATACTTCAACTCTATCTTACGTGACTACCTACAAAAACATGGGATAATCCACCAGAGTTCGTGTGTCGATACTCAACAAAATGAGATTGCCGAACACAAAAATAGACATCTCCTTGAAATTGCCCGTGCCTTAATGTTCACTACAAATATGCCAAAACAATACTGGGAGACGACATTCTAACATCTACCTACCTTATCAACGGAATGCCTAGCTGCACACTGGACTTTCAATCACCCCTTCAAAAATTTCATAAATGCTTTGCTACCTCACGTCTATACTCTAATCTACCTCTCAAGGTGTTCGGTTGTATTGCATTTGTTCATGTTCATCCTCACAATCGAAACAAACCTCGTGTAGCTAAATGTGTATTCATTGGAAACTCAGCCACTCAAAAGGACTACAAATGTTATGATCCCTCTTCAAAGAAGATATTCGTAATTATTGATGTCACATTCTTTGAAAGAACACCTTATTTTCAAAAGTCTTCTCTTTATGGGGAGAATTTGAGTGAAGATCGATTTTTAAATTTTGATCTTTCTCCTCCTTAACATACCTCAAACACAGATTTCGATTCCATCATATCATTGAGTTCCAACATGCCAAATGTAGAACATAACTTGAACTCATGGGGAGATGCAGGAAAACAAAAGGACAAATAGATACTAGTTTACTCAAGGAAGCCAAAATCAAAGGAGAACCTCATACTTGAAGCACCAAGAGAATTGGAACCAATAATAGCTCCACACCACCATGAGTCCGAATCTCCTGATATCAATTTACCAATTGCACTCAAGAAACCAACTCGATCATGTACTCTTCACCCAATCTCAAAATTCGTATCATCTAATGCCTTGTCTACAAAATTTCGTACTTTTACATCTAACCTTGACAACATAACAATCCCAAGAAACATTTGGGAAGCCCTAGAAGTTCCAAACCGAAGAAATGCAATAATGGAAGAAATGCAAGCCCTACAAAAGAATGAAACTTGGGAGGGGATAGATCTACCAAAAGGAAAAAGACCTCTAAGATGCAAATGGATGTTCAATGTGAAATATAAAGCTGATGGGACAATAGAAAGATACAAAGCTCGTCTTGTGACAAAAGGATATACACAAACTTATGGCATAGACTATACATAAACATTTGCACCGGTGACTAAGTTAAATACGATACGTGTTCTTCTATCCTTAGCAGCTAATCTGGATTGGTCCCTTCAACAACTCGACATTAAAAATGTATTTTTAAATGGAGAATTGGAAGAAATATTCATGACACTACCACCAGACTTCTACTTACAAGAAGAAAATCGAATATGTAAACTAAAAAAATCTCTATATGGCCTGAAGTAGTCTCCAAGGGCATGGTTTGATCGATTTGCCAAGGTGTTGAAAAACAGGGTTATCAGCAAGGACAATCAAATCACACTATGTTATTCCAACAATCGAAGAGTGGAAGAAAAACAATTTTAATTGTATACATCGACGATAGAATCATAACCGGGGACAACACATTTGAGATGGAAAGACGGAAGGAACACTAACAACTAAGTTTGAGGTAAAAGACCTAGGACAAATGAGATCTTTCTTAGGAATGGAAGTTACAATGTCAAGAAAAGGTATCAGTATTTTACAACGAAAATACATTCATGATTTTCCATCTGAAACGGGCATGCTTGGATGTAAACCATGTAACACATCAATTGAGACAATAAGAAAGACAGAAAATTTTGGAAATTAGTTGAAAAAAACAGATATCAACGACTAGTTAGAAGGCTAATCTACCTATCGCATACAAGACCAGATATTGCATTCGCAGTAGGGATGACAACGGGACGGGTATGGGACGGGTCGGCCAATCCCCACCCCGTCACGTCGGGTATTTTTATTACCTTACCCCATACTCAAACCCGGTTAAGGCGGGACGGGGCAGAATCGGAGCGGGATCGGGGGCGGGGCGAGGCAAGTCCATTGCCCCATTTATTTTTTCTTTTTATTTATTTTAATTTTTGCTTTTATTTTTTTATGTCATTAGTTAGTAAATATTATTATTTTTTTACTAATTTTTTTAAAAGCAACTTGTGTTATCTTTAAAAATGATGATAAATTTATTATTTTTGTACGATAAAAAACTTAAACTTGAAATTAATTTTAAACGAGGCGGGTAGCGAGACGGGGACTATGTTTCCCATACACGTCCCGTACCTGCTTCGGGGTAATGACCATCACCCCATCCTCGTCCCGTGTACCCGGTTAGGCAGGTAATCCCCGTCCCATTCAGGGCGGGGCCCCGCGGATATCGGGTTGAGCAGGTTTTATTGTCATCCCTAATTTGCGGTATGTGTGGTAAGACGACATATGCATTCACCTAAGGAAACTGATTTGGAAGCAGTATATAAAATTCTCAGGTATCTAAAAGGATATTCAGGAAAGGGATTGTTCTTTCACGGACTAGGCTGGTTCTACAGAAGATAGGAAATCAACTACTAGTTAATGTACCTATGTATGGGGTAATTTGGTAACTTGGCGAAACAAGAAACAAAAAGTAGTAGTAAGAAGCAGTGCATAAGTCGAGTTTAGAGCAGTGGCACAAGGAATCTGTGAAGGACTATGGTTAAAGAAACTTACAGAATAATTGCAGGTCATTGTAAAACTCCTAATAAAACTATATTGTGACAATAAAACAGCAATCAACATCTCTTTGAATCCAATACAACATGATCGAACTAAACATGTAGAAGTGGACATGTACTTTATCAAAGAAAAGGTTGAAGGAGTGATTTGTATGACATATGCCCCTACAAAGGAACAAACGGTAGATGTCTTCACCAAAGGACTACCTTAGCAGAGTTTTGATAAATTCATTCGCAAGTTGGATATGGTCAAAATTTACCATCCAACTTGAAGGGAAGTGTAGAAACCCGAATGAATGGATTTGATTAGGGATTGATTTTGGAATAATTTATGTACCATATTTAAGTGTTTCCCTAGTTCAGTAGGATAATTAGGATAATTTATTTTTCCTTATTTGGGGGATTGTTTTCCTTTAGACTTCAATTCTCGATTGTATATAAATTCATGTATACGGGGATGAATATAGAACAATGCGCACATAAATTGTATGTTTCATTGTCTTCTACAATTTTAAATGTGTAATCATTTGAACCAAAACACGAAAACGTGTTTATGGAAGCATCAGAAGTACATTATGAAGAAAATTTTAAATTGCACAAATCATTTAGATAAAAACTTTACGTACAAACTTGGGGCAAACATTCAGTTNCCATATTTAAGTGTTTCCATAGTTCAGTAGGATAATTAGGATAATTTATTTTTCCTTATTTGGGGGATTGTTTTCCTTTAGACTTCAATTCTCGATTGTATATAAATTCATGTATACGGGGATGAATATAGAACAATGCGCACATAAATTGTATGTTTCATTGTCTTCTACAATTTTAAATGTGTAATCATTTGAACCAAAACACGAAAACGTGTTTATGGAAGCATCAGAAGTACATTATGAAGAAAATTTTAAATTGCACAAATCATTTAGATAAAAACTTTACGTACAAACTTGGGGCAAACATTCAGTTTCTTTCCTGACATACACATTTACTCAAGATATGAATTAAAAGATATGCTTCTATCAAAGCATAACTACATAAAAATTCCTTGGTAGCTGTATCAAGCACTAATGACAGTATAATAAGAGGGAAAATTCCAAGAAAGAATAGTAGTAAAAAGAAAGTAGAAAATGATCCATGCAGTTAAAGCCATCACTTAAGACGGCATGTTTAACATAAATCCATCCACAACAGCAGGCCATGAATAACATCCAAAAATAATCAAGATAGAAGCTTATATTCATACCAAAGCCTAAAATGCCAGCACAAATTAGAAAACCAAGCAGGGCAAAATCCATTTTGTACACAATCTCCATGACAATGATACATCCTGCAGCGACCATCAAATGCCTCGGAGAAGAGAAAACCATATGCAATCTGAAAATAAATAATCAATTCCAAGAACAGAAAACCACATCAATCGGAAAACACATAATCAGTTCCAACAAATTATGCACTGGTGCTCTATTGGCAATCACGATGTCTTGTCATGCGTAATTTAGACATACAGAATTTTAATACAGAACCACTTATGCAAAAGCTACTTGTCTGCTTCGTCCCATATCTATATGGTGGAAGACAAAAAAGAAAATGATGTACTGTGAACTCATCAATTTCTTAACAATAAGCAGGAAAGATACAATCCTGAGCTGAAATTAATTCAAACGTGATGAACAAAAAGGATGAGTAATGATATAGTGAGAAGCACTAAAGAAAAGCATAACATACCATTACATGCACGAGTCTAACAAATTCAATTTAAATATTACAGTAGAAAAAGCAGTTTCTCAATTTTGAGTGGATATTAACAAAGCCTAGTTGGTGCTATTATATTGAAATCAAACTGTGTTTACAAATAAGTGAGTTATAAATATCACAAATTATGGAAAAATAAGGTCTTTTCTTCTAGTATTCCACTTCAATACGAAGTTGGCACAGATAATTAGAAATGACTTCCATAAATTTACAATTCATGGGTATCTTCAAATCTTGAAGGCACTGAATTGCTTCCAACTGAAAAAAAAATTGAATTACAGAATTTGAGAGCAGTGTAGTCATTCGCCTACATTTTGGAACAACAACTTTGTAGAATAATCGGTACTTTTTTTTTTCAAAATTATCAATTCCTCAAAAAGCCAAATGAGAACATGACTGATAAATTTGGAACAAAAAATAAAATACAGAGGCATGTAATGGGAATGATTAAGCCCACAGAATATCTACTAAAAGAAGGATTCAAAATTTCATGTTTCCATCATTAGCAAATTAATTTAAAACGGGCTCAGGGATGTACCTCTCTTCAGCAATACTTTCAACATAAAATATCAAAATAATTCCAAAGAGGATAGTGCTGGAAAAGGTCCATGCAGAAAATGGCAACTTTACGTCGGTTGATCCCTGAAGCATTTCAACATAAGCACAACAAATAAACAAAAAGGAGCATCAGTAAAAACCAGGTGAAGAGTCTTCAATAGAAGATGATTTCAGGACTAATGTTTTCAGAACAATATAGGGAGAAAACCATAAAGTGAAACTCACAATGATCATGTCCCACATTGCAACGGGAAACAGAAAACAAGTTGCAGAAGCAATAGTAATGGCATGAAGTCTCCTTTTAAGTTGATTCTGGAATCATAAAAAAAGGAGAAGAATATCCAACGTCATTTCTTGTTCTTGTTCTTGTTCTTCCTCATGTGCAAGTGGGTGTTAGGGGGCAGGGGTGTTGATGTTACGGTGGCTTGATTTCTTTAAACCACCACGTAGCATAGAAAGACAAGTCAATACCTTAAGTGACACACGTCGTGTGATCACCCTTCTTAATGCTGATAAGACACCAGCTAATACAGGAAATAATATGTTCCTAATTCCCAAACCTTCTTCTGTGTACACTTCTGGACCTGGATCATCACTAAATGGTTATTTTGGGTTAAGGTCACCACTGTTTGCATGATGGGCTAATGAAATGAAAGCATAGAAGATAGAAAAGGTGAGGAAACTAAAATTTCTACACCTAACAGTACATGAGATAAATTTACAATTAATAGTAAGTCAAAGCTAAAAGGATATAAAACGGTGAATGTGTGGCCATGGCCCACCCTTGAGATAAGAAGTAGAATGATGCTAGCATTGCAGAGAGGCCACCAACCTGATAAAGATGAAAAAATGGGGAGCTGAATAAAATAAATGGCAAATAGACAGCACAATAGCAATATTTTATTTAAAAGAAAAATGTAACATATCAGTTATTCCCAGGTGCCCATCGACGGCCAATGGCTAATCTTTGAACTAGCATATGCTATTTGTATGTCATTCTGACCATGCTATCAAAGTGCCAGAAGTATGTCTTTGAAATGTATGAAGAGGTTCACGAGAATGATATTAATGAATTTAAACAAAATGAAATCAGGAACTACTTCACACCATAGATCAAGTTAGAAAAAATTCCAAAATAACCTGAGAAGAAGTCATAACAGTGAAACATAAAACAAGACACAACTTATCTTGCAGATAACTAGATTCACATCTCCAAGCGAGCTCGAGTAAATTATAAATAGTTGTAAAAGTTCAAATCCATGCCAAAGAGTCAAAACTAACCTTTTTCCACATATGTCCTCTCCTCCCATACAGTACTCCAGATATCACTCCAAGAACAGCACCAGAATATTCAGCCAATATGACTCTGAATTGAATAAGCATTGTCAATTCAGAAATAGAGGAAACACAAAAACAAAAACTTAACAAGTGGAAATAGAACTATAGAAGGACAATTTTCCATTTCATCCAAAAACTGGGCAAATTTTAAGCAGTTTGTCTGGCTTTGATTTAATAGTGTCCTTCAGTTTAAGCCAAAAACATGAAAAAGAGAAGAAATCAACAGGATCGTGCAGACAGTTGGAGGAATAGATTCTTCTTTTGACTTTATAGTAGATCTCTCTTCTTTGGACCTTGTAGACAGTCTTAGTCCATTAAGAATCCTTGGTACTAAAAACAAAATGTCACATACTTGTCACCTGTATAACTATTACCAATGCATATGATGGGAATCCGGGTAGATATATTATTAATTTATTTTCTTAATTAGGTACATATTTTAGGAAACGTAATTAAGGTTTTTTTAATAGATTTTCTAGTATTTTAAATTATTTAATCTCGTTCTTGTTCGATTGTATTCTACGTCATCATATCTTTAGTGCCGCAAATCGACAAGTATAACTACAACCCAAATTCACGATGACATCCTCAAACCACAACTTTGCTTGCTTCATCAAATCTAAATCTACAATATTTCAATTCATCACCTGACATAAGCCTTGTGCTTTGTTCATCTTCTAGTATAAATAAGTGAATGTTTACGATGTGGGATATAAGCACAATTTTCATCATTTTCAAGCCAGCTATAAGTTCAAGATAAAATACACAATATGAAGGGAACATGCAAGTTAATTTTGGCACGCACCAAAACATGCAGTGAAAGAAGTTCTTGCTTAATATACCCTTGCCAGCCAACCCATGTATCACTTGATAGTTAAAATCCAAATTCCAACATACCAAATGCAAGCCACAAGTTGAATGAATAGTTAAATTGAGACCAAGAGAGAACCCCATGCACGATGCATCAATGCACTTAAAAATTGGAATATAGATCAGCCCGTCTAAAGTTAAACCATACAGCAAAAATTACTGTTCTTATTTCTAGGATGAGAGTATTTCATACTTTTCATCTGCTTCTCGAGGAGTAAAAAAGCAATAAAACAATCAAACGGTAGTCCTAAAATTCTCAATTTGCAAATTTCACCTGAGAGGACCGCAAGATTGAAGCCCCTTTCCCCACAAAATGAAGTACAGAGCTGTTATACCGCCATTTATCACAGAAGGTACTACCTGTAAGAATAAGATGCTAAACAACATAAGACCAAGAAATCACATTCCTGTCTTGGATTCTTTTGAAGAGGAAAAATTTATATAAAATGAAAAATGGAATAATTCATTAAGACCTGAGTATTAGAAAGCGGTCTGCCCTTCCAGGGCTTTTGTAAAACTAGAAATAGAATGGATGAAGGTACAAGACAGCTGAAGATAAATAATACAACTGAAGCCCCCGTCTGAGTCAAATAGCAGTACATAGAGTAGATTGACCATATTCTCATGAAGTTACCGATTATATGTATTATCTGCAAGGGGGTTCTCCTACATTCAAACAACATTATAAAATCAATCAACAAAGACTAGGTAAAAGAAATAAACTCGGGTGCTTCTGATGATAAGTTTGGACATATTTACAGAGATTATTCGTCTGTACTATATATCACTGTTTTGTATAATTGGAGACAACTTTAAAGGAGAATTTAGTCTTGCATTCAATCTCTTAATGACTATCAATGTTCATCACCCACTTCAAAACAACTCACCCCACCACATTAAGAAATCTAAAAAACAATATACATTTTTTTCCCATATTGTTTCTAAATCAGTCATGTTAATAGTAAAAACTACGTTTCTAAATACAATTATCTAAAGACACCATTTTCAATTTGCACATTCGTCAGCATTCCATACTGTAACTAGTCTCTTACAATTCATAGACTTAATAATTGACATGTATGCCTCATGTACTCTCCACACCCACCCACTTAATTGACTATCCATATCTACATGGCAGACTTACCGAGCACATGGGGGTAATTTTAGTCAATAGAAACTGAGAATATCTTTATGTCTGCCATTGTCTCTCATTTTTAATAGATTCAGCAGCAAAATGTCCCTCCAGGACTTTCAATAATCAAACCACCCACTCAAAACTGACAACCCGTTTACAACATTAAAGAATCAGAAAACTAAATCAAAGTTGTTCATAAACTTTTGACTACGAATTGTAAATACCTATCATGTAATTCCTAACTTTAACAAGTGTGCACATCAATGGATCTGGAAACCATTATTTAGGCCAATAAATCTACATTTCACTAGGTCCCTTATTTACTTCATAAATGAGAAGTGGGTTTTCAATTTTTCATAGTTCAGTACAACTGAAACTGAAAAATCTTGAAATCAATTACTTTAATCAGATAAAAACCACAAAAATACAATGATGCAGCGTAAATATAATATAATCATAAAGAATATAACTAAAAAAATATTCTCTGTAAACAAAAAGCCACGAATAGAACTGTACTCACCTGATAGTGGCGGAATGAGAACTCCCCCGAGTTTCGGGAAATTGATTTGGGGACATCATTTTGTATCTACTTTTATTTTTTATTAAATTCTAAAAACAGTAAAAATGAAAGAACGAGTTTGATCACTGTAAAATTATAGTTCATTGGAAAATGGGGATTGCAGAAGAAAACAAAATGTAACTCGATTAGAGAAAAAAATTCATTTGCCTGGAGAAGGAGAAATGTAGAATTGAATCCATCGAGGAACAGGAAGAAGAATAAGAATGTATTGGGCTCTAATCGGGTGGGTTTGAGTTGGATCTATAATTAGGTTTAAATTGGATTGGATTAAAGTCTTGGGCCTTGTGGTCAAAGGTCAATAGGATAGGCTTGGTGGTGGAGTTCGACCGGAGATAGCTCCTCCTCTATTTGGTGGCAGTTGTGGTGGTGGTGGTGGTCCACGTTGGTTTTTTCAGATGTAATTTTTGAAAGACAAAATACGATAATGATTTAAAGAATCAATAAAGCTATTTATACAAAGTTGAGTTATAAAAGTTAGATTACAAAGCGTGTTGGCGAAATCCAGACCGTTGATTTCAAATGATTTAAAAATTCGTTTTTAAAATGATTGGTGTAGATGATATTTTGTCAACCAATTTTGTAACATAACTTTGTACACGTAGCATAACTCTTAAAAAAAATTCATTTACCATCTCAATTAAGTAGTAATTTTATATTTCAAATGTAGTTTAAATTGAGAAATAAAAAAGATTTAGAGCAGATGATCACTATTCTCGTTTATTCCTAATAACACAAGATGTCATATAGAACAAATCGAAGACAAATCAGTGTGGAGTTGTACGGTTGCGTGTAGTGGTCAAAAGGGAATTGGATTCGACACGATTTGGATAGGTTCTAAATTCGTCGAGGTTTCATCAAATGTGGAAAATCATGTAACAAAGCTCTAATAGTGCAACACAATACATTACAGATGTTTCAAAAAAAAATAAAAATGGAGCAACTAATTTTCGAATTCTTATTTTAAAGTAGGGTATTTTATTTTTATTTGTGAAAAGATCCAAAGTTTGAAGCCGATTACCCTTTTGGGCTGACAAGTTGGATAATATACTGGACCGTTTTTGGACGGCCCATACACGGTCAATAATAAAACTAGGGTTTTCAGTGAACTTTAAGAACCTTTTCTGCATCAAAAAGATTTACGCTCTTAACCAGTGATTGAGAGTCTGAAGCTAGGGTTTCCATTGTTCACAGTAGAGCCGCACTTATCCGCAATCTACCAAGGTACACGACCCTTCTTAACAATTGGACGCTCGTTGGAATTTTATTATTGTTTTCATACTCCATTTACAAATGGTTAGAAATGCTATGTGAATGTGTGTGGGTAATGTTTAATTTTTTTTTTCCTAGTCATTGTTGTGTTTCTACAATTAACGGTGATGATTCCTGCCATTACAGATGGATTATGAATGTTTTATACGGCAAACATGTCTTAGATAGAATTGTTACTTTGTATTTTTCGGATTATTGAGAATTTTTGTAGATCAACTTGTGTAATCTACGACAGAATCGAAAAATAAATACTAATTATGTTGAATGTATTTATACGAATAATAATCTGCTTTAAAAATACTTAACATGGTAATGTTTGGTCCAAAATAGTGTTCAGATGCAGTTTTTCATATACAAGAAGCCAGAATTTTGAAGTTATCATTTTAGCTGAAGCTTTTGTATTTGACTGAAGTGAATTTGGCATCTATCATTAGGGAAGAACACCTTCAAGTACGAGGGGAAATTTTTGAAAGTCAGACACAAGCACATTCCTAATGTGGGAAATTAATTTGGTTTTTTTGTTTAAGCTGGAATAAACTTTCAAAAATTACCTGGTGGTGTTGTCTGTATAAGACATCAATTTCTGGGATTAAACCTTTGTTTCAAAATCAGATCTTTCAAGATGTATACTGCACTGCAAAAGATTCACAAGGATAAGGATGCTGAGCCTACCGAGTTTGAGGAGACTGTTGCCCAGGTCCTCGCTTAATGGACTTTTACTGCCATTATTTAATTGCGTTTGTTATTTAAACGCATCACGATTCATCAATTCTTGAACTTTCTGCAGGCTCTTTTCGACTTGGAGAATACAAACCAAGAGATTAAGAGTGAATTGAAAGACCTCTACATCAACTCTGCCATGTAGGATTGCGTCAATCTCATGTAGATATTGTTGCTGCCTAGCATGGTATTAATATATTCATTTTATTCTCCAGGCAAATTGATGTCTCTGGAAACAAGAAGGCCGTTGTGATCCACGTTCCTTATCGGTTGAGGAAAGCTTTCCGCAAGATTCATCCTAGACTGGTGAGAGAGCTTGAGAAGAAGTTCAGTGGAAAGGTAATAATACGATGTTACAATTGTCTTTATTTTCTAACATGGTAGCTTTAGCTTTTCCTTGAATCTGTGTGCCTCTTCATCTGTGTGCAGTGGGTTTTTATATTAAAAACTTGTAATTCTGTGGCTAATTTAAATGAGAAATTTGTAAAATCTTGTGTACAATTTCCATACAACAACTTTCACATAATAGAAGTGTTCTAAAATGTATTTTCTATCTGCTCACCCCAATTTGCTATAAATTGCTTACAGGAAGTTGTTCTTATTGCTACCCGAAGGATAGTGCGACCACCAAAGAAGGGTTCCGCCGTGCAGAGACCCCGTACTCGTACACTTACAGCTGTGCACGAGGCCATGCTTGAGGACATTGTTCATCCTGCTGAGATAGTTGGAAAACGTATCCGATACAGGCTTGATGGATCAAAGATAATGAAGGTACAAGCTTCTCTGTAACTTTTTGATGTCATGCTCATGCCACTTCTAAAATTTTCTCTGCTTGTTGCAGGTTTTCTTGGATCCAAAGGCAAAGAATGACACTGAAAATAAGCTGGAGACCTTTGCTGGAGTCTACAGAAAGCTTTCAGGGAAAGATGTAGTGTT
>CAIGRH010279588.1:0-10494 GCA_903798295.1 Fraxinus nigra
TAGAAAAATTATCATTTTAATAGACAAATTTCATAAAAAACGAAGCCAAATGAAAATCAAATTATACCAATCAAACACAATTAATTACAATTCTCAATAAAATATTTTCTAGGAAAATCAATTCCCTATAAAACATTTTCTTTTCGCTCATTTTCCACAATTGTAATCAAATGGACCCTAAGAGTAATAAAGGAGAAATTTACCAATCTACCGGAAAAAAAAAAACAAAAACAAAAACAAAAACAAAATGTATCGAATAAATAAATATTTTTCTCCACATTTTAAGTTTTTAGATTGTGTCGTTTAACTAAAACTGAAATCTTTGTTATGAGAGCCGGTAATGCTATCTAGCCCCACTAGAGTTATAACCACAATTTAAATGACGCTAGATAATATGCTAAATCAAAATGTGAAATGAAATAATTTATTTAATTTCACCTATAATTTAATACTACATTAACACTCGAGTTGTAATCTTAATGGGGCTAAATAGCATTACTCTATTAGAGTTGGTTAATTCACAATATAAACCATCAAACTACTTTATATCAGTAGGTCTTTCCTACACACGATACACCAAAAATTTTGGATTCTTTTTGATACCTCAGAGATGATCATCTGTTAATTACATAAGATGTCCATTTGAAAGAGAGAGAATAATTAGAAAGAAAAAAGAAAGCATTTTAGCAGAGAGGTTATTACAATAGGGAGGGAGAGTTGGGGTTGACAACTATATGCTTGAGCGGGTGATCCACATCAGTACCTCCTGCATGCTTGACGAACTCTGCTGGGGACAAGAAATTCCCGTGGCACACACACATTATCCGCACTTCTGCTCCTTTTCCATATTTGTAGAGTATCCCGTCCACTCTCCTACCGTTAGGCCCGTCTCCTTTTGTGAACACGCAAGGCATATCCTCCGTCATGTTTGGTCCTGTGACATAAGATTTCTTCGACTTATTTTCTCTTGCTTTTGAGCCTACTGGCCGATTACTTCCCTCTTGCAAGGACTGAACACTGGCAGGACTCGGTTCATAACCACCTGCAGTAGAAAAAGAATAAAGACATCTTAAAAACTCTAATGCGACAACTGTATGCATCGTGCTGTTGGGAGAATAGAACCAGTAGATATTTCATATAAGAAGCATATTGAAATACCTAATTGGAACGAGATGGATAATGCAAAAAGATATCAAATTGTCTCTTCTAGTATCCATTGAAACACTAAGCTTCGAAATATTTGTCAGTTTCTTCTCCAGAAGGTTGGTGAATTTAACCGAACATCAAACTACCTCTGCCTAACCTAATATTTTCCATTTTTGGAATTATAATAATTATTACAAAGCCTCAACTGATAGCATGATATATAATAATGTTTGAAACTACTCAACAACTATTAAGAGAGATAAAGAGTATACCAGATACATTCCAATCCGTATAGAGCTTGTTAATGTTTAAGTAAGCCTCAATCCTTTCTTACTAGACCAATAATAAACATAATCAGCAGATCCAAAGACGCCCCCCTATAATCCTATATGTAATGGGAGTATTAAGCTGATCCGCAGTCGAGGGATAAGTGTACAATATTAGTCTTCAAATAGTCCAACATTAAAACTCTTACGAATATATCTCATTTCAAAAGTGAATCAAGCACCTCAGCAGGAAGGTAGATACATATATCTTTGTCATAACATTGGTGGGGAAATATGTTTTTCTAGCCGCAATTCAAAATAGTATGTTGCATAATTTCATTAATAGGCACGCCTGATCCAAAACAATTTCATGTGACCCTAGACAACTGCATATTGTTATTCAAGGTATACTTGTTTAACAATTACACTCTGGTGCAGCTGCCAAGAACCTTTTTTTCCCCACCTGCAAATGTACATTACACTAATCTAATACCTGTCAATACCCACTTGAATTAAGCTTCAGTGCACCAGTAGCACGTTTGGTTCCAAGAATTGGATAGTATTAAGTAAGAAAAACAAGTTAAGTCTTGTTCATTATACTGTCCAATCCCATATGCACATTAGAGGTACTTACCTGATAGCTATTTTCTATTCAATATTTGATCTGCATGTTGAAATATATTAGCAGAAGCATGCAAAACTGTTCTCTCTTACCCCTATCCTGTAGAAATAAAGATTGAACATGAACGAAATAATGGCATTTCAGAATATTTCAAAGAGCTACTTAAATACGTAATTTACTGGTAAGCTTAACAGAAATCCTAATGACATAACTATCAGCAGATAATACAACTTTAGTGATGCTTCCAGTCCACACTACAGACGTTAAAACTAGATCCACCGAGTACATGAAATTGGTGGCATTTAATTCTCAGCAAGCCATGCTCATGCACAGCTGAACTACAATTGAAGAATAATCTATAAATACAAAAATGTATGTACATACATATGTTTTGATAAAATATAAAATTAAAATTATTGGCACATGAATTTATTGTAATGCAATTAACATGAGATAGTAATCAAAAACCTAATAGCCATAACAAATATATAGGGACCAAATTCTTTCATGCTGAACAACAAATTATCAGAAAGATTCTTGCATAGAAGTCTTAAAAGAGAATCATAATAAATGGATGTATACTATGAGAGTCAAAATGGTAATATTCTATCACCAGGGACCAAACTCTTGAGCATTATTTTGGAGATATGAACGAACTTTTGAACTTCTGTTTCTATAAAAAGTGAATCAATCTATTAAACTGAATTCAGCACAAGCATAACTATGCTTTGAACACCAAAAAATGAGTAACCAAACGCTCATAGCTTCAGATTGTTCTACAACCACAAGCATTTTCTTCACCATGTAGTTCAGATTTAATTTTTAGTAAGTCCACCGTGTATATTTAGTAGAAAATATGCTACTAATTAAAGATTAGTTCTAGCATTCCCTAATATTGATCTCCTATAACTATTTATTAGAAAAGAAGCAAGAGTACATGGAATGAAATGTAACTTACCCAGTCACCACCTCTAATCTCCTCTAAATAATGACTAATAAAGAAGCGAAGAGATGAATTTACATTACCTAAAACGGACAACTATCTCATAGTATCGTCTTTTGATGGTGAAATGTGATCATATCAGAAATATCTTCAGTGAAGGGCTACTTTAAAATAAACGACTAGAAATTTTTTCACTTCAATTTCAAATGATGCTCTACGACGATGCATTTTCCTTTGTTGATTCTCAACATTATCCTTCCTACCAACAATAAACTTATCAAAGGGATTATATGAAGTTGCCAGGTCTGTAGTATTATAAGGTTACATTCATAATATGATACTCCTCAATCCTTGATGGGGTGCAATACATTAACAAATTACATGGACATAACGAAATATCTTTATGGCACGAATTCACGTTCCAAAAAAAAAAAGCGCCACAAGTGTATGCTTGTGAAAGAGTTTCTTTCATACTACTACTACTATTCTTATTGTCTTTTTCTCATTTTTTTCAATATGTCCCTTTTTCAGGTTTTCTCACTGTTTTCTTTTTTATTGGGAGGATTCATACGAAAGATGCAACCTTTTCCTTCAGATCTGATAACTTAACCTAATGATTATAGCAAATTGAAACTTGTTATCAAAAGGAATTTCCCAGAGAGTAAAGAAAAACAGAAATTCAAGATTCAGATTAAGATTGACGGTAAAGACCAATCGCATACAGGAGAATATCTATAGAAAACAGGTAACTGAAGATTCTAGCACCCTATGCTTCTTTATAACAGTAAATGTGTTAATGACCTGAAATCAGTGCCAAAGCGATCTAGAACGATTAATTTGTTGTGTAGAGATGAACATCAATCTATAGGAACAATGTTACAATCATTTTACTCATCACAAATTCTAACTCAATATAAAAACAAAAGTAAGCCTTATGCCCTATATTCAAAAGTTAGCTATGAACTTTCTTGAACACTATGATCCAACCTAGCTACGTCGTATCCACAGTCAATGCCGTTATATATATATATATATATATATAAAGAGAACTATAGCTGACAAGTCAATTATTACTTAATCGAAAGAACCAACATAAGAACAATGAAATATATCAATGAAATTTGCCGCATTAAATGTAATGGCCCTTGTGTTTAATGTGATCTTATCCACATTAGAATTATGTTGGCTGATTGGGACGCATTCACAAAGCATTTTGTCAAAACAATCTGTAAAAGACAGCCAAGAGTCAGTAAAGATCAAATCATTAAGTAAAAATACCCAAAGAACACAAGGTTTCTTGTTGCATAATCTGCTCAATATTTATCCCTATAGAGAGGTCAGTTCTGAGGCCATACAAGTTTACCAACATAAACTCCTCCAATTCTGCTAATTTCTATTCAAACTCCAATCCCAATTGCAAAACATCCTTCTATAACATATGTCAATATGTTTTTTTACTTCAGGGAAGCAATAAGTCATCATATCACTAACTTTTCATTTATCTAATTAAATAAATTCTTCTACTCAGGTAGCACTAATTTTACATACATTCTAGTCACAGAGGTTTCAGTTCAAACTTCACTATCATTAGCTAAATGAAAAATTAATAGCATAAGCAGCAGAATTGAATTATAATGGTTGATTCGATAAAGAAACTAAAATGTAACATCTTACATTTCTTAAAGAGGTGTTCACATTACACAAGGAACAATGGCAAGTAATTTATAAAATGATGACAGTAGGAAGAAATTAAGGGGAAGAAGGAAAGAAAGACTGAAAATGAAAAATCTCAAAAAGAAAAGTAAGATGTATACTAAAAACTCATCCTCAATCACAGAGCATAATAGTAAGCAAAATTGAATAATGGTGTAATCCAGCTATAGCATTCAGAAAGCACAGTTAGTTGATATTCATATTACTGAAATCCTAAATGAAAATTGACGCCACATTTTGTTACCAACTTAGTATATAATAGGGGATTCAAAGTTGGATTTAGAACGATTCGATTAAATTTGGATTGATTTTCTTGAATTCCAATTCAGCGCTTCAGTTATATGCCACCAAACAAAGTGGAACAGTTATCTCAAACAGGAACCATAGCCTGTCAATATCAAACATCAGTCCCAAAGACAGGTATCAAGAATAAAGAAACGCTGGTTATTGTTCAAGAAATGTCAATAGAAACTACATATTTCTGAGAAAAATGCCAGCGGAAAACAATCAAACAAGGGAATCTCTAGTTGGTTCTAGCAGATTAAATTCGTTTGAAACTTAAATATACATGTAGAAATCACATTAGAGTTTGAAAGGAATTTCACATTACTTGATTAAAACACGAAAATAAGCAAGTAAATATAAGGGAAAAAATTGAAATACCTTGAAGAGGTTTACTCTCCAGTTCAGACATGTTTGCAGAGCTCCCCCCTTGTGATTCCAATGACCCTTGCGACGTTTGTTGCCCGGATCCTTTCATCTCACCACTACCCTTCCCTTTTGGCACTGTTACATCAATCCCACCTCCAAGAAGGGCCTGTCTAGCAGAAGCAGCAGTCCATGAAGACAGTCGGACTGGCGGCCCAGCCCATCTTTTTGCCGCAGCCAAACACTTATCTCTATCCAATTTCGCCCTCAAATTCACCTCAATTTCTCTCTTCTCCTCCAAAATCAAATTTCCTCCACCACCACTGCCGCTGCCTTCTTTGTCACCCTTCAATATCCTCTGCTTCTCCGACCTCCTTCTCTTAGCCTCCATTCTTCTCAAGGTCTGTAACTCCTTCCTCTTCCGCCACTCCTCCTCTGTCTCTACGGGCAATGAAGAGGTCCTCACCAGGCTGTTGTACACGACCGGTGGTGCCACCGCATCATTATCATCTCTCACGAATGGTAAACACTCTGCTATAGAAGAGGACCTCACTAACTTCTTAGAACTCTTGTCTACACCAAATCGGCCCCCCAGTGACAACCCAAGATTCAATTCAATCTCCTCATCCTCCTCTTTCGCTGCTTCGTATTCACTACTACTACCCATAAACCTCTGCAACAAGTCCCTTGAAAATCTATTTCTTGCAATCTCCAGAGAAAGATTCTCCATATTTGCAGCTCTTAACTCCCTCTTGCTATCATCACCATCCCCCATAGGATACTCAACAAACCCCACCCCAAGAACACTATATAACAAAATACTTCAACTACATGGAGACCTGTATTCATAATTATGCAGTCCATGATACGAATCACAAGTGCCCTGATGGAAAATTTTGATCTTTGACTCCATATTAACTTTCTTTGCCTCCAAAATAAATTAAAAACCACACACACTTCAGGCAAGATTTTGAAATTTAAAGTTTCCTACACTCAAAATCAAGATAATTTTTAACCAAAAAAAAGGAACAAGAAGCTCCAAAATTAAGACTAATACTCATTCATAAACCAGAAATGAACAAAATACATAAATAAATACTGGTTTGTGTTCTTAACTATGAGTAAATATTCAAAATAAGGCAAAGAAATTAATAGGGAGAGAGAGGGTGAAGCAATGTAGAGAGAGTCTTGACTTGCTGCGCCAATTGACACCGGGAGGAAAAACCAGAGTATGGAAGATGGAGGATGTGAATAGTCTAAGATACCCTTTGTTCAGTAGAGAATGTGGGGACAAAGAAAGTACTAAGAAAGGACAAGTGCCGGAAGTGAGAGAGGGTTAAGATTGACACGTGGATCTCGCGGATAGCCATTTTTCAACAACAATGATATAAGGACCCTGCTATCTCAGTGTACAAATAACATTTTTCATGCTATAAATACAGAATAAATTTCACGGATATATTAACACTTGGCAAATTATTATTGAAAAATGACAAAAATACAAGAAAAAGGAAAAATCCTTTTGTACAATCCGCTAATGATTGTATACCTAAATTAGCGAGTCCCACACTAATGCGATATATTGTAAAAATTACAATCCCTAATGATTGTTGTACACAGTTCAAAAAATTCTACACCCTACTTGACAGAAAGCAATGTGACATTTTATTGTTGCCTGGTTTTTGTTTTAAAAAAAATAAAAAAAACAACTTTTGCGCCAATCATTTTTTGCCAGCACAAATTCTCTCAACATTGTGGGCTCCAAAATTTGTAGAAATGGCTAAATCCTTTTTTATTTAGTTGAAGAAAGGGTACATCGAACGAACTTGATTAATAGTGAGTTATTTTGTATTCTTGTTTTCAGAAAAGAGAGCGACGTGACACTATTTAATAATTATTTCTATTCAATCCAACTCATCATTTACCTTGAGATTTTATTTTTTTTTTTAAAGTTTTATTTTCCAGTGTGAATTAAATGAGGCCAGACTCAACATCATATATTATCAAGTGATAGACATATTTGATAATTTGGTATGAATAAGTCTAATCTATATAATCGATAAGATTTTAAATTTTTTCCCTTTAATAAAATATTTTGAAGTTCATATAGAAGTATACATTGTATTTTCCCTTTAATAATGAGAAAAAAACCTACTCCTCATCCAACCGAGGCTACAAATTGAGTTCACTCCATCATGCCTCTAAAAGTCATGACTTGTGTCGACTGTCAAGTTTACAGTAGCCCAACCCCACTCATAAATTGTAGTATCTCGATTTATCTCTTGACGAAAATTAAGGTAAACAATGACGAGGACCATTTTTTGGGAAAGTCTTTCCCACTAGGAACTAGACAATATTGGACAAGATGAGTAGAGTGCAAATTATTATAGTGAGGTGAAGTCCATGTAATTAGCACCCAAGGTGGAGAGGAGAGAGAAAGTGATATGACGCGTGTCAAAAAACAAATGAAGGAAGTGGAATGAGACACGTGTATTATTGTAATTCTGCCTCGTGATGCCGCGAAATTTGTCCACTTTCGCCTTTATTAATAATTGAAATGCGCTTAGCTGGATTGCGTCCTAATATATATTTATTGTAACAGATTGGACACGTGTGTACGAATTTCCAACTTGCTGTTTGGGTCAATTTTAGGAAATTCCATTTACCCAAACAAGGCACTACATTATTGGCTTATGTGGGAGATAAGGTTACCCTCTATCTATGTGTCATCTAATCTACTAGTCAGCATTGCCCCCCTCCTCCCACACTCCACCTACAAGATTATGCTACTGCCCTTAGCTACTATTTGACTCTCATTAAATTATAATTTATTCTCTTTCTTTTTTTATGAATCACACATTATTTAAATAAAATAAAATTACACGTAAACATAAAAAAAGATCCATTATTTTTAACCACGCATTCTCTTAAAAAATATTATTTCTCTTGTTATAAATTAAAATAATAGAGCCCAAACATGGGCTTAATAAGTTTGTCCCATTTTTTTCGCATATTTCAATATGATATCAAAGATTAAAGAAATAAAATGTGTAACCAATCTTTTAATCAAAGGCGGAATAAGACGAGACGAGGCGAGTCATGGAGGATGGAGGGAGGCGGGTCTAGGGTTTAGGCCATGCCTACCACACAAACCCATTTTAATTACGGAAAAAAATTGATCTCGATGGGTTAATTTTACAAACAGTTACTGAACTTACCTAAAAATTATAAAACGGTCACTGAAATTTAAAATTTGCAGAAACAGTCACTGAAATTTCATGCACTTTCACAAACGGTAACTGAAATTTTAATTTGTTTCACAAATGGTCACCGAAGGACCGTTAGATTTTAATTCAAACTTAAATGATCAAAACACATGACCAAACAAGGCACTACATTATTGGCTTATGTGGGAGATAAGGTTACCCTCTATCTATGTGTCATCTAATCTACTAGTCAGCATTGCCCCCCTCCTCCCACACTCCACCTACAAGATTATGCTACTTCCCTTAGCTACTATTTGACTCTCATTAAATTATAATTTATTCTCTTTCTTTTTTTATGAATCACACATTATTTAAATAAAATAATATTACATGTAAATATAAAAAAAGATCCATTATTTTTAACCACACATTCTCTTAAAAAATATTATTTCTCTTGTTATAAATTAAAATAATAGAGCCCAAACATGGACTTAATAAGTTTGTCCCATTTTTTTCGCATATTTCAATATGATATCAAAGATTAAAGAAATAAAATGTGTAACCAATATGATATTTCAATATGATATTTCAATATGATATCAAAGGTTAATTTTACAAACAGTTACTGAACTTACCTAAAAATTATAAAACGGTCACTGAAGTTTAAAATTTGTAGAAACAGTCACTGAAATTTCATGCACTTTCACAAACAGTAACTGAAATTTTAATTTGTTTCACAAATGGTCACCGAAGGACCGTTATGATTTTAATTCAAACTTAAATGATCAAAACACATGGATATAGAAGTTTGACCACCTCAAGTATAAATTTTTTAGTAAGTCAAATACTTTTAAATAAGAATGCACTATATTTTTATGTTAACTAAAATAAATAAAAGTGCATTAAAAGTTAGGAAATCTATGCACGATCAAACAAAAATATAGAAAAATATTTATATATCATATCTAAATTTAGGTGGTGTTTGACACCCATTTTAGTAGAAATATGTGTTTTTGAATAGCGATTAATGGAAAAATGTGTGGTTAAAATGTAAGGAGAATTTTTAAATTTATGTATAATATNAAGCTTGACCACCTCAAGTACAAATTTTTTTTTTAAACAAGAATACAATATATTTTTATGTGAACTAAAATAAATAAAAATGCATTAAAAGTTAGGAAATCTATGCACGATCAAACAAAAATATAGAAAAATATTTATATATCATATCTAAATTTAGGTGGTGTTTGACACCCATTTTAGTAGAAATATGTGTTTTTGAATAGCGATTAATGGAAAAATGTGTGGTTAAAATGTAAGGAGAATTTTTAAATTTATGTATAATATTATTTTATTGATAAAATGTGCACTAGAAATGAAGAAAGAGAAAGAAAATGAGAAAATAAAAGGGTTTTAAATGGTGACATATGGTATTGTATGCATATAGACAGAACAAGAATTAAAATACTTCTTTTACAATTTCCATCTAATTTACTTCAAATGTGGCACTTAATAGCAATAAATTTACACTTGAGGTAGTCAAACTTATATTTTCAAGTGTTTTGATCCTTTAAGTTTGAATTAAAATCATAACAGTCTTTCAGTGACCATTTGTGATAGCGCATGAAATTGGAGTAATTGTTTCTAAAAGTTTCAAATTTTTGTGAAATTAACTCGATATCAATAGAAATTTTTGTCTCCATGACTTTCAAATTAACAATTCATACTGTTAATGGATAGAATTTCACATCAAATAAAAATGAAAATATAGACTAATTTATAAGGGTTTGGACTACTTCTCTTAATAAGGTTGACTTTTTAAGATAGAACCTCAAATTTTAACATGGTATCAAAGTCCGTTAAGCTCCAACGAGCAATTTAATTTGATTAAGACTCAAAAAAAATTAAATACACGAATTTCAAAACTGATATGCTCAAACGAGCCACCAT
>CAIGRH010279628.1:0-10198 GCA_903798295.1 Fraxinus nigra
TTAGATGACGACCCACTCGTTCTAGACTCTAGGCTCCCACTCTACTTATGTCTCTGACGGAATAAAGCAATCAAATTATCATTTGTAAATTCATTGTCATTCTCCCTATAGTGAACTACCAATGGAATTCTATGTGTAACAGTAAGATCACGATAAGAAACAATTGGCTTAGGAATAACCACATCATCCTCATGAGCTATCTTTATCGTGTCCCAAGAATCTTTGGCATTGTAATCCCCTCCATTTGAATCTTCACATTCAACTTCGGCGACATCTTGCCTCACTAAAGTCGCCCAAAGAAAAGTTGTGTACATTTTATTCAATTCAAATAGATAATCCACTTCTTCATCACAAGTAACCTTCATAGGTGGAATCGGAATAGATGAATCATCCTTAATCGAAATCGCAGTTCCATATCGTACTGAGAGGGTTCGGCATTCAATTTTTTTTGTAAATTATAGTACATTCCCGCATATGTTGTACTCTTTGTTATGGAAATTGAAGTACCGCCACGTTTATCACTTATCCATCTCCCTACACATTGATCTTTCTCATCCAATTCGAGTAACCAAAGTAACAAACTGACATTATAATAATATTTGCAAAAAGGAACATAATTTCTTTAAGAAAATACATAGTCGAAAACTCGGCTTTTGAGAGGATTTCTTTTTTAAAAAGGCGAAATAGTCAAACAGAATTTTTTAAAGAAAATACATAGTCGAAAATTCGATTTTTAACATTTATTTTTTTTAAAAAAAGGTGAAACGGCCAAAACAACCAGCTGTTTCAGCTCGTTGTTTGTTGGCTGTTTAAACAGCTGGCAGATTGTTTAAACAGACGTCCGACTGTTTTTCACTAGATCCATTTCTTCTGAAAGATGCGGATGAATTTTTTCTTCGTTCATGTTTAAAATTTTTTATCTACATTAATTATTTATGTCGAAATAAATTTAACGATTAAAACGTATATTGATTTAACGAAAACGAAATTAAACATACATAAATATACTTACCGATTCGAAGTGTAAAAGAAATTCAGGTTTTAGCGTTTGATAATTTTTTCAGATTTTAGATTGAAACAGATGAAAGATGAAAGAGTTTTTATCTGTGTTGAAATAAACAAATAACAAAAGTTAGTTGATTTTGAAATTTTACGTAGGAAGTGTTTGATTTTTATTTGTTAACTAAATGGTAGTATTGTCTTTTAAACAAAACAATATTTTGTAATTGTTTTATATATTTAATGATATTTTTGTCTTTTGCCATTAAATGGGTCATTGTGAAAATATGAATAATTTGAAAAGTCAAAATGAAAATAAGGCACTTGGACCGGCTAAATTTTACAAGTACTGCTGAGTGTAGCTGTAATAATTTAAATTTTTTAGGAAGGTATTTGACTATTTGTGGAATGTGTCAGAGAAATAAATACTCTAAGTAAATATAATTTTTTTTTTTTTCCCAAGAAGAAAAGAAAATAACACGCGATGCTTACAATTTACCGTTACTAGAGAAGAAAAACTGAAGATGTGAGGGGGAAGACAAAAAGTGGCACTCTTCATAATAAAAAAAAAAAAAGTATTGTTGAAGTTAAAAGACTTAGTTCCGTGTACCACGGAACAAAGAGCAAAATTCGAGGGACAAATAAAAGATCACGATTGTGGTGTTTTCCAAAAAATCGTTTTATGTTAATTTTAAAATGGTGGTTAATTAAGTAATTTTACTTAGGACCATTTAATAAACAAAAAAAATAATAATTAAAATTGTGGCGTGACAAACAAATTTTGTGGTGGTAATATAATTATTCATATATTCGTCAACTTTCTCCACAAAGCCTTGTAAAATAACGAATTTATCATCATTTATATATATATATATATATACCAACCAGTCCTACCCACCTCCTATTGAGACTTGGAGTTTATCTTAAAATGTTAACCTTAATTTAGAAAAAGAAAAAAAAAATAGTTTGAACTTCTGTATGTTTGTCAGTAATCATTTGATATAGGATTTATTCGTTAACACGCTCTCACAAGATGACGACTCATTTGAGTAAACCAATCATGAAATTCGTGTACTCGTTACTAAGTCAAGTTTATTAAGAAAGGTAGTTCAAGCCCTTATATTTTGATTTATGTTTCGATAATTATTGTATGTGAGAATTATCCCAAATTCTGGCTTAAATCTGCAACAAGTATAATTAGAGCAAGAAGTGAGTTCAAAAGAAGTTTATACGTCCAAATGTATATATTATTCCTTCTCAGTTTAGCAACAATGCAACATTGTATCACTGCAAATCACTGTAAATTAACCAACCTTCAGTCTTATTTTATTAATCCGCAGAATTGTAGGTGAATATAGAAGAAATTGAAATTCAAAAATGCATTATGCAAATCACTGGGGAGGATCTCTGTAAGTCAATGGAGTCAATAGGTTGGGGCCCTATGTCCAACCCACATATTGCGGTAGTGTTTCTAACTGATGGATTACGGTGGATTAGATAGATAAGGTAATGGGTGGAAGAGAAAAATAAGAGAAAATGGAAATTACACTTAACCATATTTTTTACACCCTATAGTTTCAAAAATCAGATCTAAAGTTTGTTTATACAAAAATCAGATATTAATTCAAATATTTAATATTAATAATATCCAATATCCGTCTCTCTAAATCATAACCACACAAACCCTAAAAATCCCAAATTGACAAATCACAACCCACCTTGTCCTTCTCTCTACGACGGCTCTGGCGACTCCATCAGCATACTGGTACACATGACCCGGTGCAACGTCACCTTGTAGTGGCAGAACCACCTCTAGTTCATTGTGTGTAGAACCATTGGAGCACCGCAGCCGTTGTAGCATCTCGTATGAGAAATATTATACTAAAGTTCATTGCTTCTTACCTATGTTGGGGATCGATTAGTGCTTGAGTCCCATTTTGAGAGAAAATTGTATTTTTTTTAATAGTAATTTTGGAGAATGTGGGGTTAAAAATGAAGATTTTTTTTTTATTTACATATAATATTATTTTATTGGAGAACGTGTGATTGAAAATAATTTTTTTTTTAAATGATTTTTTTATATAAAATGGGGAGTCAAATAAGGGCTAAAATTGCAACTCCAATTGAAATTATACCCAAATCCTCAAACTTCTATAAATTATTAAAATACACCTCCTAACGACTAATAAATAAAAATCATAATAAACAATAAGGAGAATAGGAATGGTAAGGGCCTCTCCAATGGTTTACAATTATCACACCAATTCGAGATGACATCTCCAATAGTTACACCAAATGAATAGTATTTCATTTATCTTCTTATTATTTATTTTTAACAATTAATTTATTTCGAAAATTATATAATTATAAATTTTATTATTAATAAAATTATTAAATTTTAAATTATATTTGATGAAAAAATTATTGCATTTATTAATAAATAAAAAGCATTAAACTGAATACTACAATTTAAAAAATTACACAAATGATTATAGTTTTTACTTAGTCCTCGTTCGGCCTTTATTTTTCAAAACTCATTTTTAACTGCATATTTTATGGGTTCTACAACATTTACCAATTTCTCAATCACACATTTCATCTACTTTTATAAAAATCTACTTAATTTTTTATTTTTATCTAAATCAAACAGGCTTAGCATTTAATCTGGTAGGTTTGTTTTCACACATTAAGCTCATATTTTTATTAGATTTTGATAAAAATTAATAAAATGCGTGATTAAAAAGTTTTGGATTCCATTAAATGTGTGATTATAATTTATTGTTGGCTAAGGTCTCGTTCGTTAGGGATTAAAATTCAATTAAAATTAAAAATATGACCGTTATTGGGTCTCACTCGTCTAATAAAAGTCAACAATAACGACTAATTTTTCAATTTTAATCTAATTTTAATCCCAACCAAACGGCCCTAAAATCTGAATTTTAATTTTCACCGACCAGCCAGCGGCTAAATAATATATTTTAGAGTAAAAAGGTTGTAGGATTTGTGCGCTGTGTAGTCGGTACTGTTTAGAAAGATTCGAAGCTAAGATGGAAACAAAAGCATGGATAAGAAATAAGACACAGAAATATTCGTTCTGANAAAATCTAATTAAAATTAAAAATATGACCGTTATTGGGTCTCACTCGTCTAATAAAAGTCAACAATAACGACTAATTTTTCAATTTTAATCTAATTTTAATCCCAACCAAACGGCCCTAAAATCTGAATTTTAATTTTCACCGACCAGCCAGCGGCTAAATAATATATTTTAGAGTAAAAAGGTTGTAGGATTTGTGCGCTGTGTAGTCGGTACTGTTTAGAAAGATTCGAAGCTAAGATGGAAACAAAAGCATGGATAAGAAATAAGACACAGAAATATTCGTTCTGAGAACAATTGGACCGATGAGTTGGTAAAAGCTTTACACATAACTTTGGGACCCTTTCTTGTTTCCCTTCAACTATCAAATCCTTTTGTCTTTTGACTAACAAAACTCTTGAACATAAATCTTGAAAAATAATTGTAAAACACCTCTATACTTATTACATAAATCCCATATAGGATTAATCTTAAAGAAGATAGTTCTATGTTATATGGGATTAATCTAAAAGAAAGATAGTTCTATCTTATCGTACGTGAATACGTCTAAAGTGTTTGTGTTTATGGGAACTCATTTTCGACTCCAACATATAGATATAGAAAGATTAAGAAATGGACTCTGATATCGACATTTCTCTATATATCTACTGGTAAGAGAGACAATGAACACAACAAGGATAGTAGAGACTGGTCTATATCATGCACTCACCCCACCCCACTCCACCTTACCTTCTTACCTTCATCTATCTCTATCTCTATCTGTATTTTGTTCCTAATTTCTTATAAGTCTAGACTAGAGCAAGGTTTCCCTCACCTTTCTTTACAACTCTTGTGTGGACCAATATTCTGATTCCCTCTATATACGTACTTACACTGAAAAACGAATCTTTTAGGAACAAGGGCCAGGCCTCAACTCTCCAGATAGCCATTATAGAGAGAAACAACAAAAGAGAGAACATAACACCAACTTCTCTTTGAGGAAATAAGTGATTTTTTTTACTACACAATTATTGAATTGTTGTTTTCTTACAAGAACATACTAAAATGTTGTGTTCTTTACATTTTAGTGCCATGCTTAGTCTTCCTTGTACATTAATGTCATGTTTAGTAGTTATATTTGGTACTATACTTTGTAGGTGATTTGAGAATCTAACTATGAGGGTTGTTATTATTAATGTCTAGTAAGCATCTTTATTCTGATTATATGAAAGATTTGCAAGTTGAAATTTTCACAACATTTTGTTGCAAATGAGTTCATTTTCTATAAATGATAACATTATATTTAGGTCGTGATTTGTGTGTGAAGTTAGGGGTAGTTAGCTTCTCGACTTTGCCAAGACATAGATGACAATATCATCTTGATCTTGGCTATTACATCGGTGTTGAGGTATGATTAGTCTTCTCGATTGGTTGCTATTTATGACAAATGACACTTGAGGAATGATAATGTTGCCCCTATTTGACAATCATTCTTACAAAACTCTTTTTTTTCAAACTCATTTTCAATCATATTCTCACTATAAAATATTATGTACGTACGTAAAACCCTATTTTTTTAAAACGTTTTAACCACAGATTCTCCAAAAAAAATTACTATTCTAAAACTCATTTTCCCAAAAAAAAAAAAAAAAAACCTCTTTATAATGGTTGTCAAAGATGGGCTAAAAATNAAAAAAAAAAAAAAACCTCTTTATAATGGTTGTCAAAGATGGGCTAAAAATAAGGAAACTCATAAAAATCCAAAATTTATTTGGCATTATGGGAAGCTTGATAATTCTTTGTTCTTAATATCTCAATCTTGAACTGTAACGGCAATCATTACACATATCATTCTTCAAGTAGTTGACACTTCAACCTCTTACCTCATTTACAACAAATCCCCGCAACTTCAATGAATTATAAAGCAATGCATGAAAAATTAAAAACAAATGAAAAATATTGAGACACCAAATACTTAGCAATAAGAATAGTAGCCCTTTGGTCTGGTTTCAGAAACTCCACAGTCTACATCCAACTCCAAATTCTTGACACTCCATTCAAAATAATAAGAAAAAGGCAAACATAAAAGCATGTTCGTGTACAATATTAGACTCTACTTGATGGTTCGATGAACAAAACTGTCAAGTAATGTCTAATCCATGTAACCAAACATGTCGAAAAGATATGATATTTAAAAAGATTTATGGGGAACCATTTTCGGATCGGTCGAAGTAGATAAGTTGACCACAACATTTGGGGCAATCTTGGAGCTGTTTAGGAACCATGTGGTACATTAAACACCGTTTGCACCCAGCCACAACAAGCACATTCAGATTCTCTTGTTCATTGCTTTGATGATCATGATAATCTTGATTACGATTCCATTGTGATGAAGGTGAAGGCTCTGATGATGACTCTTCACTGTCATACGAGCTGCAATCGTCTTCAGAGTACAAATCCCCACTGCACTCGACGGTGGTCCTCGGATCCTCGGTCACTTTCATTCCCGTTCTCCAATTTATGTAGTATATTTCACCAGTCTGTAATGCATAGAATCAAGAAACATAAAGAACAAAAAGAAACCAAAAAAACGTCAATCAAATTTGCATTAAAGGTAAGCTAAAAGGCTAAAAATTTTAAGGGCTTTTCCTTTTTCATTGCTTTTTTGGAGAAAATGGAGTAAATGAAAGGCAATGGAAAAGGTAAATAGATGAAAAGTTGATGCCCTTTTTAGGGTTTGGCCAGCGGAAACCATTGTTTGCTAGATGTGGAGATTAATGAACAAAGACACAGTAAAAGAAAGAGCAAAGATCTGGTTTACCTTCAAATCTAGGCATTGTTCCCAATGGAAAGGGAGTGAGATTTGGGAATTGAGTTCTAAAGAGGCATCCAAATGATGATTTTCCGGTGAAGTTGAAGTGGCTGAGTGGCCAAGCCCCGTCCCATCATCCACCCCTCCGCCGCCGTCGGGGGTGCTGCTTTCTTGGTGGTTTAGAGAACAGTTTTGAAGAGATTTCTCCAAGGATGCAGTTATTGCAGCCATATTTGGAGCTGCCATTTCTACATCCACTAACTTAAATTGACTTACTTAAATTATAGGCATTCAAAAGGGAGATAGAGAGAGTTTAAGAACAAAAAAGTAAGGTAAGAATGAAATAAAAAAGGTAGGATTTTAGGTCAAGAGGAGTTTTTATCGCGCGTGAGAATATTTCAACGAGTACCTGATTCACGCTCATGCTAGTCACGTGACTCAAGACATTCTTTTTTTTTTTTTTTTATTTAAATTAAAAGTTCTTAGGAAAATTAGGAGAATGAATTGGAATTTGGAAGGCTAGATTTGAGATCTGATAAAATAATTTTGTTGGTGAGAAACGATGAAAATGCAGTAACCGAAAAGAATGCCGGGGATTTCTTCAACACCCTCTGCTTTTTCTGAAACACAAACCAAATGGCGTAAAGTAATAAAGAATAATTTATTTATGCACCTAATTTAATTTTTCAAATAGTGTAGACAATAGAGTAATAGAATTGATCTCCCGTCTGCAGGATAAAAAAATTTCACTGCTGATATCACGAGATATCCGTAAGTATAATTCTCTGAATGTGTGATTGTTATAAATAATCATAAGCAAGGTTCTTTTGTCACGTCAGTAATAAGAAATTTTTATTATGTTTACTGTAGACAGTAGGGACGGATGTAAGCCCACTTCATTTTTTTTATTTTTTATTTTTGTATAATTTCATGTGTAATTTTTTTTACATATTAGCTCGACTTGTAGTTCAGTTCTGAGTCCGCTCCTGTTGGGTAGGAGATCAAATCTGAATAGAGTAAACGAGATTTTATTTCTTAATATAGTTCAATATTATACAACACGTCTCCAACAATTCAGTATGTAAACTTTTTTTTAAAAAAAGGATGAACCGCAACCTTGACTGTTCCCACTTACCCTGCCATGTCATGGGCCTTGGTGAATGAGATAAATCGTATATTATGACTCCAAGGGTATAAGGTGGAAGACTGCTTGTACACTTGCACAGATTGTACAGGCGGGAAGTGAAGACCGAGAGCAATTAATTAAGAAGATTTTAAAGCTCCTGTTTGGTTTGAGTAAAAATATTGATTTTGATAAAAAAAAAATAATAATAAAATATATGATTAAAAAGTTAATAAAATATATAGGTCCAATAAAATATGCGTTAAAATGAATTTTAAAAAATAAAATTTGGGGACCAAAATGGGTTTTTTTTTTTTTAGAAAGAGTAGTAGGAGAGTAGAAAGCAAGAGCAGGTATTGGTATTGGTGGTGCAGAATAGAGAATATATTCACGAGATGGGCATGGGAATGGTAGGTTGGATATTTGGGTCAGTGTTACAAAGGACCGACACATATAATTGGTATTTTTCGAATATGGAATCTAATCTGAACTCTTTTTTCCTGTCCACCCTGACAACTACCAACTCTCTCTCTCTCTCTCTCCCTCCCTCCCTGCCTCAATACGTAGCAACATAGCCATTATTCTCATTATCAATTATCTTGTTTTCAGTTCATTTGGCATCAATGATTAAAAATAAATGGTGAAGTTCAAAATTGGTTCTCAATGAGTTTTTCTATAGTCTAGTCATTTTGTTTAGGTAGATATAAAGAATACTTTCTCTCGATTAGAACTTTTGAATAATGCTATTTAACATCACTGATACTATAATATTTGTCTATGTGACACTAAGTATGTTCAATTAAATATAGAATTATATGACTAATTTGTACTTCTCATTTAATGCTACTCAATTTTATCTAGATTGATGTCGTAACCCCAGTAGATCTAAATATCATGAATTTTTTTTTTGTTAACTTTATGTCTCCAATTAGTAACGGTTATTCCGAACTTCTAAAAATTGTAAAAAGACATGTTCACATTGTCTACTCTACTTCATACCACATCAACTTGGCATTGTCCATCTCATCGTGACAATGCCCATTTTAGAGGTGGTATAAAATTACGCTAAAATCTCGCAAATGAATGATATCCTGGCAAGTAATAAAGTGGACATGAGTCCAAATGTCTATCCACTAAAACTAAGTATTCAATTAGTTTCAATTATCACTTACTTTAATTGAGTAACACAATTAATTAGAGATTGATGATTTATAATTGCTAATAAATCATATAAATGACCTAACTAACTAGCTAATTTGTTAGGAAACGGTTATAGGGATGGCAACGGGTTGGATATGGGACGGATCAGTTATTTTTCATCAACAGTCCCATCAAATATTTTTGTTACCTTACCCGCTCTCATAACTAGTTAAAGCAGGACATGGGGGAGTCCCACGTTCCATTATACTTCTGGAGGATTTGTATCCCTCTGAATTGTATTTCCAGTGAACTTTGAATCACCTCAATCAGATATCGGGAGAGAAAGTTAAATATTGAGAATTGTTCAGCTGCCGTAAATTAGGCGAGGGTGCGAGAGCCTATAGGAGAGGCGCGCCCCAGACCAAAAAAGCCTCGCCTAAGGCTACTCAAACCCCAAGGCACGCGTCCTAGGTTGTACTAGGCGTGCGCCTTAAGGCTAAAAGAGAAAAAAAATTGATTTTCCTTATTTTTGTTTTGGTAACAATTCAATACAATCTATTTGCATCCTTTAAATACCAAACTCGACCAGAACATGAGAGACCTCCTTTCGATCGAAATTTCATCATATTCTTCATATTTTGGAGGCGAAGAACAAGTCTATACATCAATTCAAAGAGAATCATAAAATGATTTTGAAGATTCATAACCCGGTTTGAAGATTTGAGTTAAGAATGTGAATTTTTCCTATTTCTTCAATCTTTCTTATTTTCGGGTGATATTTTTCTGATTATTCTTGTGTAATTTAATTACAAGAATGTTAGGCTACGTTTTTCATTGTATTGGATGAATGATAAAACCTATTGTTTGTTTATTTTAATTCGAGACAATTAGTTTAGTATTTTTTTTTATTTTTCTTGATTGGTTTTGCATTCTCATTGAACTATTTGATTATTTGATTATCAATTAGATATTAAGTTACTTTTTGTAGTGAAGCACTCACAATAAGTCTAAAATGCGGCAAAACCAACACATGAACAATATGTATTAG
>CAIGRH010279635.1:0-12636 GCA_903798295.1 Fraxinus nigra
TGGGCTTCCCCTGTTGAATTGGATTTTGTCCCCTCAACATTGTTAGTGAAGTGCACCAAATCAAAGTGATTTGCACGAGTATTTTATGCACCATAAAACCATAAAGAAATAACTGAAGAACAAGTGTCTTCTACCGAATATGTTAAATCAATAATCCCGTTTGGTAGCTGTTACAACAGTACCCCAGAATAAGAAGCACGAAAACAATATGACAGAATTGTTTGTGCTTGAGCAATGAAGCGAAGAATGCAAATGACATTCATGATTTAAAAAAAACATATAATCATTTCAAAATTGCAGGAAGCATAATTAAAAACCACCATGAACATAAGAAAAAAGCACAAACATTAGTAGCCAAAAAAAAAANAAAACCATAAAGAAATAACTGAAGAACAAGTGTCTTCTACCGAATATGTTAAATCAATAATCCCGTTTGGTAGCTGTTACAACAGTACCCCAGAATAAGAAGCACGAAAACAATATGACAGAATTGTTTGTGCTTGAGCAATGAAGCGAAGAATGCAAATGACATTCATGATTTAAAAAAAACATATAATCATTTCAAAATTGCAGGAAGCATAATTAAAAACCACCATGAACATAATAAAAAAGCACAAACATTAGTAGCCAAAAAAAAAAAATAATAATAATAATAATAATTTAGTGTACCAGACAAGAAGGGAATTGCAAGTCACACATAACTCTGCTACGGAAATATGTATTATTGGGACAACCTTAGCATGTATAGAAAATAGAGGTATTGTAGATAAGGTAACCAATTAAAGATTTTACCATTTGACTGCAGAATAATATCATCAATAAATGGTAAATTGACTGAAGAAATACCAAAATAGAACGAGTCACTCGACACTCACAGGAATACTAGAGCTTTGGAATATAATCAGCCTTAACATGAAAAGGTGGTTTGTTAACTGACCTTGTTCCTGTCACGCCATCCTAGTCCAAATGGTCGAGATAGCAAACTAATCTTCCTTGTTGACGTGTCCTGTGAATCTTGATTACTTCGAACTGGAGAAGAATCTTGTGGTGTTGATCTGCCATGTGCACTCATACTCAGTATTATTAAGCATGGAAGCATAGAATGCCTTTTCCCAACATAACGTGCAAGGACTTTATCATGAAGCCACCAAAAGAATGGAACAGCACCGTGCAAGTGAGATATCATCAAGGCAAGAATAAATCTAAAAAATTACAGTTTACCGTGGGGATGGTTGTCCTTTGTTTTGCCCAGACTGGTACTGCAAGGTAGCCTCCAACATAGACTCTGCCATGACCACCCTCTTTTCCATCTCGGCCAGTGTAGTAGTAGCTTCTTCATATTTCTCCTGTGAGTGGTCATCACAGCAACATACAGGAACTCGATTATCAGAATACCCAATTTGAAATTATTGAAGCGTGCAGCGCAAGACAAATTATACCAAATAATCAAAAATAAAGTCTTGTCTGATCAAGAAAACAGACATGGTTATCAAACCCAACCCAGCTGATTGACCAAACAAAGCACCGAGTCACTAGATTGGCTCAATCAGGGGCAACTAGTCAACTGTGAATCTAAATAAATAAACACCTCCTTAAAAAAATTGTGCATAAATTATAAATATGACTACATCTCTCTCTCTCTCTCTCCCCAGATTTTTTATCGATAATATTAGCAACAAACCATAATAAAGCGGCAAGCATGATCCACAGCTCCCAGGATCAAAACTTGCAGAAGCATGGGAAGAATATTAACAAACCAGTCCTGCTTGATCATTTTGCATTGCTTGTTCTTTTAAAATGGCTAGGTTTTGTCAGGTTAAGAGTCATTGCTTGCAAACCGGTCCAAAAAACCAACTCAGATTAGTTTGTTAATTGGGTCACCGAGTTTTGGGTCAAACCGGTAAGTCTAGTCAAATTTCAATAACCATGGTACTGAATCAACATCTGTCTTAACAAAGAAGAGGAAGAGCTACATTCAGGGGTGCAAAAAATTACCCGAAATTGGATGAACCATGCCAGTTACAAACAAGACAGGCCAGTTGGTCTGACTGTAGGGAAATAAACATTGAATTGGGTGAAGCATCACTCAAAACCTTAGTTCTAAGTTTCTTTTGTAAAACAAAAACCTGAACCAGCAATCCTTAATCTTTAAACTTCATGCATTTGTTGAATTCTGATTAGTTGGTAGCTTTTCACCAAAACTCACATAATCTATGATATAAAAAGACAGGTTTCTAGCTCCAATACTTCCTAATTTACGTTCCTTCATCTCTGCTTGCGCCCCATCTGCAATCTGACACAACCCTAACCTCTTTCACCTGCTCCAATCACACACACACTTTTTATATGTATACAAAATCACTAACTCGAAACACACTCGTATACATTGCACACTCCCAGCTCAAGACCCATGCACCAACACATCAAATTCATAAAACATACATCCACGTTAAACACTGAAGAAAAAAGGAAGAAAAGAAAAAACTACCCATCCAAGAACTGTCATTATTAGTCATGATATGTAGACAGGTTAAATCCTTGACATCTTTTGCTTCAGTTCTATATTTTATTTCTTGTGAAATTCATCCTCTTGTTTTTACAGTTGACCAAACCACATAGGACCAGTGTGACTAGTTCGGTTCTCCTATTTCACAGATAACCTATCAATTCTGTATGAAAGAAACTAATTTTTTTCTTACCGGTTCAATTAGGTTCTTGCCCAAATCAATACTGAGCTGGACCGTTCCCACCCCTAACTACAACTGATAAGGTGGGATAAAATTAATGTGGAAAGAGTTCTAAGCTAATGGCAATATTATTTAATCAAAAGGGACAATGGAGGCACTACAAACAAATTGGAAGACAATATCCAAGAGGGCTTTCTTTTATTTTATTTTAGCGTTTGGCATGGAAGGAGACACGGAAAGTATTCTGACTCCTCATTATAATCGGAAAGAGGGATGAAATCTATGTAAGCCATCTTGGCTTCACAAGAAGATGAGTCATCAGACCCACGCACAGGAAAAGTACACAGTTTTGAAATGACCACTAAGCATTCTTCTAGTGATGGAGAGAAAAAAATGGACTTTCTGAAAATATTCATTTTATGTAGGAATTTCTCTCCTTTTTCTTGCCATGATTTTTTTCTCTCTTCTTCTTTTTCTTGTCATGATATATATATAAGAGTACTAGAAGAAAATTAGAGAGCCAAAGAAATTGTTTTGTAATAACATAATTTTCTTGCCTGATCTATATAACCGATCCTTTCTTTGCTTGTCCTTTCCTAGAAGAAAATTTTCTGGATCAATACAAGAGCTGTGTTCTTATTTATTTTTCATAGGAAATGGTATAAAACATAATATGTTTACGTCTCTCTCTCTTCCCCAATGTTTGTGTATGAATCCACCAACTAGTATGATGTAGCATGCAAAAAATCTCACAGGAGAAAGAAACCTGAAGCACTTGAGCAGCATATCTTTGAGCAGCAGCATCTTGCTCAGCAAATCTGCGAGCATCCTCTGTCACCCTCTGTTCTTGTTCGACCCTCATCAAAATCTGTGAAAGAAATCAAAGATACATGCCATGATTAACTAAAGAATAACAGGAGACAATCATCAGTGAAATCATTGAATATATAGCAATAATGCTACCTGGAGCATGGCATTTTCTTGTTCCTGCTTATCGGCAAGGGTCCGCCGTAGCTCTGTGACCTCTTGCTCTAACTGCTCAACCTGAAGTTCAGAGCAGAAAATCAGCCATCAGGTAGGATGATACAAATGTCAAGGCCAAGTCACAAAGCAAGTTTTAGAAGCACAAACGTTTTACGGGCTGAAACGCAAAAATAACCCTTTCTCCTTATTTCCAGTGCTAAAAGAATCCTACAAAATTAAATAAAAACAGACCAGCCGGATTGAATTTGCAGCATTCTGTTTAGCCAATAGTTAGGGTGGAGAATGGGATGAATTTGCAAGATTTGTGGAGAAGGAAAGCTTTCAGGCTGTCAATCCCAGCAAGTTTTTTTTTTTTTCAGTGAATACTAAAGTAAATGGGTAGAAAGATAGGTTAGGATTTTATGAAAGATGTAATGAAGAAATCTCAACTGAAAATGAAAAGATTCAGGTCAGCCGCAAATATTGAGGATAAAATAGGATGACAAAGGAACATAAGAGGAGAAACTCATATCAAATTGGTGAAAATAATTACACGGTATTTCCCTTTTTTTCTCTTATATACTCCAAGGCTGTAAATATTACAATTCAGCATGTAACAAGTTTACCTAAAGGAAAAGCAAAATAAAAGGGTTCAAGGGACACAATAAGTAACTTCAAAGGACACTTGCATTTTAAACCAAAATGTTATTTTAACTGAGGTGGACCATATAATTCCAGGGTTTCAAAGTGATTTTGACAACTCTGACAATGTAGTAGCTCCTGTTTAAAAAATATACAAGCTATATATAGTAGCTAAACAATTTATCCAATCAAAGATATTGTAATTAGTTACATTGTGAACCCGCTATAGAAATTTCCTACGAAGATGCTTCACAGAAAAATTTGTGTTGATACATAATTTTACATCAACTGAACACCATGTCCTCTAGCTATTCAGATAGATATTTTAAAAAACAAGCATTTATGTAAATATCCCAAAACACATAAGCAAGTTCATTTAACTTCTTACTTACCCTTGCACTCAATTGTCGCCGGTTATCCTGCTTAACCATCTCCATTAGTGCTGTTTCAAGTTCTTCAGCTCTGTAAATAGGAAGTAAGAAAAAACACAAAATATCAGCAGTCCAGAAATTAAGAATCGTCATATTCCCCAGTAGAAATAAAATGAGGAAAAACGTAAAAGTTTCTAAATTATATGAATCCAGGACATTTTAAGATTATCTATAGACCACGAACATGAAAGTTTTATCTTGTCGTGAAAAACTTTCAAACAACAAAAGAGAACCATTATTGACAATCTGCTCAGAATTTTCCAAGCTGGCAAAAAATGGGCCGCTTTCTACACTAGATAACAAAAAAATGACGAAAGTTATTCCGTGAATGGTATTTAGTGTTTTTCTTGATCAAAAGAGATGACAATCAACTGATGTCAACTTGTGAGCAAGCAGTTTACCTAATTTGGTACAAGAGTATGATTTATCATTCAGAATTCACTTTGTTAGCAGTTATTACTACCTCTCTAAGGGATTTCACACTGGTGGGAGTTGGCCACGGAAGAACAGAAAATCTATTATACACGAACTTGGAAACACTTGTATATTGACATCTATAATTGCCAGAAGATTGCTTTAAGATACTCAAAGGGGAATCATGTGCAAAACAATTCCCTTAACTGTATTTAAACACTTGTCAGTGTACTTTACACCAGCAAATTCATACGCATCAAGAGAAGTAAACTTTAGTACAGATATTCTCAGCGACGAGGGAAAAGAGAACTTCAATCCCAACCATTGGAACAATGCTAGTAAGAGTTTAAAACAAGCGACAATTTTCATGCTCCATTCTTAGATATGAAACTTGATGCTACACATGGAGACAATGGCAAAGCCAGGAACTGGGTTTAGTGGGGCACAACTTAACTACGGAAAATTGTTTCAAATAGAGCAATAAAGCAATAGTACTAAAACAGCTACAATTTTCACGACTGTTGCTTACAAAATTTCGATAATGCAGTAATATTCAAGACCACACTACGAAACAGCTTCAAAATCAGAATCACGCCCATACTAGTTGCAAAAACCATAATACATTGGTAGGCAGTATGATGTCTCTTGAACTTCTTCTCTATATCATATATCAAATATTTACAAAGTTGATTCTCATCGCACTCATATCAACAATTATACAAGTATTATATATGAATATTTCCAAAAATAAATTTCAGATCCTTTTTCCGGTAGTAGAAATTGAATTATACGCAATAAAAGGTCATAACTGCACTAAGTCATAACTGCCTATTCGATAGGGACAAAGCATGGAGTAGGAGATCACTTTGATGTTTTTAATAATGATAAATATAAGTGAGTTTTGTTCACTATCAACAGAAGAAATGTCAAGATTGAAAAATTGGACAGCATGTTCAATCATCCAGAGCGAGAAACAATAATCACGGCAGAAATAATAAAACTAAGCTCACGTATGGCTTCGCTTTTTAGTAGATTTTGACAAAAGTTGTTGAAATACGGGGTTCAAAAGTTGATAAAAGTTGTCTGGTTTTAGTTGACTTTGACTTGGATTTTAATTAGCTTTTTTAGCTAAATCAAACAGGGGCTAAACCTTATTCCTAATAAATCTGGGATCAGCTATTCCTTTTTTGCCACTGTTTGACCAAAGGGGGGAAAAAAGATGGAGATTCATTTTGCAACGAGTTAGTTTCTCTCCCAATAAAACCTAATTATGATTGAAATGAGCTATTTCGACATAATAATTTCAAACCAATTATTATTGTACTCACCGGAGCTCAGCTGATCGTTTTTCCTCCAGTAACTTGCACAACTCAACCTTCAGCCACACCACCTGAACAAAGTTGATAAATTCACCAGTTCAAAAAGGTTTGGCCGAGTCCAAGAAGAAAAATCATGTTGACACTCCTTGACCAGTTCAACATCAATACAGAATATATGAGACCTGTCATGTACACTACGTAAAACTAAAGTACTTCAGAACCAAACCAGATCAAATTTGATCATGTGACACTTGCTTTCGCAATCTAAGGACCACCTACACTCTTTGCTTAACTTCCCCCAAAAAATCAACACCAGGGTGACATAAAGCACCAAGAATTTGAGTGACAAACGCATGATGGTACATGAAAAGAGAGTAAAAATCAACAGATGGAGATTACGAGTTGTGCATGAAAAGATCATATAATAAGCTACCTGTTCTTGAAGATCTTTAGTAGAATCTATCTCCACATCCCCATTCAAGCTCAAGTCTAGGTAGGTTGTGTCGCCATTTGTCTGTGCAGACAATTCTTCTGTTTTATCAGTTCCCACCATCATGGAATCAGGATTGTGTTTGAAACTATAAAGCTTTGAAGCTAGACCCTTGGAATCCCTCCAAACTCGTACTCCCTTCAATCTTTCTTCAAGTGCAGCTCTGACAGCTGGTCGATGTTTATTTCTCAGTTCTTGTAACCGTGTTTCATGAACATTTTGGTAACCCATGCAAGCAGTCAAGACAAGTTGACTGCTATCAAATGTCGAGCCAGCTAGAGATTGCAGCAGTGTGACTGCATCTCCAGCATCCTTGGTTGTAACCAATGCAGGTCCTTCACAAGACTGAATATAATTAAACTTTATCTCAAATAACACAACCACAACCACAACCACAAACATAACATTTATATCATGTGCAGATGACAGAATTGTTAAAGTTTAAAACAATTCATAAACTAAAAGATATTGCTAAACCTAGTACCATATAACTCCATTAAAGCAAGTGCTGTCCGGAATAGCATAACACGATTCCCTTCATAAAGAAGCACATCCCAGACTCGAAGAACTGGAGGCAGATAAGACTCATCAGGTTTCAAAGTTATTTAAATAGACGACGAAGTCAACACTGATAAGAAAAACAAGAATACGGAGACTCCTAAAATGACCAACTAAAAGCAAGCATTAGCAGATAATAAAAAAATTTCAGCCAATATTTTGCATGATTGAGATAAGAACCTGACCACTTTCCCATGGAAGCATATTCATAAATATCGAGAGGAACCATGGCCCAGCAACCCATGCCACCTGTACTCCCAGGTAATCCAGATGATTTACTGCAGCAAACGCATACTTAATGAGAAACATAAATCTTTGTTAGGCCAGGCTAATGGTAACTAAAAGAAACAAAAGAGGGAGAGAGAGACGAACCCAATTTTGGAAATTTTTCACGCACCAACTCCTCAAGAACAAGTTGGTCAACCTAACAATAAATAAATTGACAGAACAAATTTTTCTCATAATATGTGCAGTTTTGACAAGATATTTAGTTCAAGAGCGAACTCATATTTGAAATGAATCTAATGAAAGAACTGGCAAGGAAAAGACAATGTGTAACAATTACCTGAGATTCTAACATTTCTTCTGAATAGTAACCCTCAAAATAGTCATCTAGAATACCCATTAAAGTCCTGGAAGGAAAACATAAGAAAGAGACAATCCCAAATTAACATAATGCATAAAGAGAGAAAGCATGTTTCTTCTCTTATAAATTTATAAATTTGTACATAACTCATTATATTTGTAGGAATTTTTCTCAACAGATAGAAAGTGACACAAAAGAATCAAAGATTATTTATAACCAAGATAAAAACCGACCAAAATGCATTTTCCTCTGGCATCAGAAGCAGTAATAAGCCAGCAAAGAAATTCATAGCCTGCAAAAAAAATATAAATAAGCATCAATAATGCACTAAATAACTAGGATAATAGATTTTATTCGAAGCATGATAAGTAAAGTTGGAAACAGGCAAACACGGATATGCAGATTCAAAATTATTGCTTCAGTAGCAAAATGAATAGCTTCCTGTTAGCAGTAAGATAACAAGTTAAATCATGGAGCTCCTGCCTTCAACACCAGGACTCTTGGTATGGGTGACCAATGAGATAGTTACATTTGTACCGTATGGTATGACGGAATAATAGAGATCCATGTTGGTGGAGTTGATCCAGTGATTTTCAATCTGAAATGTAATATATCTGCTAAAAGAACTTTGCAGAATACATACATCGCGGAGAAACAATTTATTTGGTAAAAGCAGCAATGGATAGAGAAAAGATAATTATGTGCATAATTTTTATATTATAAGAAAATTTGAAAAATATCTGGCTAAAGTGTTTGAAGATCATCTTTCACTCAATGATCAAACCATGGGGCATCAAGAGATAACAATTATGTTAATTTTGGGAGGGATTTAATTAATGCAAATATATGAGAACACCCTCAATATTAAAGGGATTTCCATTATTTTTTTAAATGCAATAACCTATTAATCTAGAAATACCTGACAGTAGCCAACAGAGGGATTATGCCTAGCATAAGCTGTAAGTAAACGCCTCAGAGCATTTCTTCCATCCTCATCTAGAGCAGGATGGCCTGGAAATGTTCGAGGCAAATCCTGCATATATAGAAAAAAAAGTTGGGCATCTGGTGGTATTGCACTAAAATAAACAAAAGAACTCTCGGTAGTGAAGTGAAAACACAAATTCAAAGCAGAAATTCATTAATAAACCTTCTCAATCTGTCCTTTCCATTTCTCAGTTACATCTGCATTTGACTCGTGACTGTTGTCATCCAATTCCGCCAATTTACTTTCCAAATTGTTACCAGAAATAGCATCTGGAGCAAGCAATTCTTGGTAATATTTTTCCGTCCGGCGTGTTCTCACACCCACAAAGGCTTGCCAAAGCTGTAAATCAAAGTTAAAAGGAGTAAACAAAGATTAAGCAAAGGGAAAATGTACAAAGATAATACAAGAATGTCCAATCTACCTCTCCCCTTAGAGCCATTGGGACTCCCCCTTGAACAAGACATTCCAATTCTTCCTTCCAAGGAGGCCAAAAATCTCGAACAGCTGAATCACCAGCAGCACCCATAGCTGGGACACTGATACTGTCAGTTGAAGGGATGTCTAGATTGGGATCTGATTCTGACCTTTCCAAATCATAATATTCTTCATCAGAGTCCTCTTCAGATGCTCCTTTTCCAGGTCTAGTTTCTTCAATTGTAGGAAGATGTTTCCTTGTTCCAGAGTCCACCTCATTTTTAATTGAGTTGACCTTCTTTTTCACACGAGCACTCATCATATCCTCTATAACGCGAAGAGAATGTCTGATCTCCGTCCATAATTGGATTCGATGAACTTTTATCTCTGGTGCAGATAGCACCTCTTTCTTTTCTTCAGACAAACTGTCAGAATTAGGCTTCTCACAAGTAGAATCATCAGCTTCATCATCATTCTCGGCACTGGAATCAGCTTTGAACTTGGGTGATACAATATTCAACTCTATATCATTTTCAGATAACTTGTCGATGGGCAACTTAGGAGACTCAGCTTGCCTTTCCAAAAAGTTTTTCCACCTATCTGACCTCTCCTCCTCTTCCTCCTAAAGCCATCATAAAAGTGCAATATTATTCTGGTATACCAAAGAGGGGGAAGTGGAAGTGGAAGTGAAGGGGAAGTGAAGGGGAAGGGGAAGGGGAAATGAGCTTGTTGGTTAATTTTCTTTTATTTTAGCAGCCAAAGAGAGGGTTCAAACAGAAAAGAAACCTTGTAGATATTAGCATATTCACGGTATCTTTGCAAGTGCTGAGGTCTCACTGCAAACCCATATGCATCCCTGTTGAAGAAAATTATGAGATATTAACAAATTTTAAGATTTATTTGCGGCTTTTCTGAATAAATATATGTTCATTGAGACCAAAAGAAGCAAGAGGTGAAAAGAAACTCGACATGGCAGCAATACTATGCATACATTCATGTAGGCATGCAACAAAAGTTCAAATGATTTGAAGTTTTTATACACCTGTCATCAGCCTCTAAAGATTCCAATCTCATATTACTCATTAACATCTTTTACAGTGAACAGAAATTCTGCTATCCCGATTAGTATTACACCCAGCATTGTCTTACCACAGTCTAATTTACTCCACCTCATCTCACATCTCACAGTTAAGCCTCAAATTTTATTTCATAAAAGTTGAAGGAGTGAAAAGAATCCCAATTACGAAACATTACTATTAAACATCATATCCAAAAGAATCAATAAGTTTGGACAAAAACAAATCTTTGTTTTTTTAAGATCCAATTAAACAAATAATAATAATAATAAATAAATAAATAAATAGGATTATAATTCGAAATACTATATGAATTCAAGTCTCTAAACTTTAGGAATATTCAGTTAAATCAAGAATCAAGAATCATCTTTATAAATAAAACAAAAAAGGAGAAGTCCCAAGAACCCATATCAGAATTGGATTTGTAGTTGTAAGGAAAATAGAAGATTAAAGAAAACGCGTGTAAAAAGCTGAATTGGCGATTGAGCGACCGATCGAATCAAAAGGGAAAGAAATGAGGGGCACTAGCTCAAAGACATTTGCGGTACCTCTTATGGTCGAAAGAAATGACTGGTGAAGGATTCAAAGCTACATCCATTGCCGCCTTCATTTTCGGAAACCCAAATTTCAAAGGTCTTCAAAACCCAAATTCTTGATGGGTTTTTCGTCCTTCTCTCCAATGATTTTGTGGGTATAAGCTTCTTGATCTACTCTTCAAATTTCTGCAACTGCACAAAACTGGGTCAAAAAACCGGGACTGCTGGTGCAAAGACCTTCAAAGAAGAGCAAGTGACTAGCTTTGACACTACAGTTTGTGTATTTTGTCTGCGTTGGTAGGGCGTGAGGTGGGGAAGGGGGCCATAATCATCACATGGGAAGTGCAAGCTTATAGTTACAGTATTACATGTGAAGGTATCGATTACTTAGCACGGAGTACGAGTATACACTGAAATACAGTAGATTTGAGGAGACAAAAGGCGTTACTATCTGTTACGAATGGGGAATGGTTGGGTTAAAAACTGTAAAAGATTGCGCGATTTAAGGGGAGAGGCAATTTTCTTTGATAGTGTTAATTTCACATCATAGTTTTAAAAGTCGGCGATCCAATCAAAGTGGTGTGCCAAAACCAATATGCTAAATTTAGCCCCTACTTGATAGTCATTATTTGAAAAATAAAAAAAAATTAAATTAAATAATAATTTTTTATGAGAATGTGTGATTAAAAAGTAGAGAAAATTTCCTAATTTACGTATAGAATATTTTATCATGTGAACGTGAGATTAAAAATGAGTACGTAATAAAAAATTCAAATAATGGTTGTCAAATAAAAACTTATTCTTGATAGACTTTTTAGAGGGTGTTTGTTAGAGATTAAAATCAGATTAAAATTGAAAATATAGTCGTTATTGTGTCATATTTTCAATTTTAATTGAATTTTAAGTCGTACCAAACAGACTTTTAATATATTTTTGATATCTCGCTGCATCAAATCACATCTTCTTAACAAAAAAGTGGGAAGATGTCAATATGTAATTCAAGGGGTCAAAAAAATATAGTTGGAGGCCAATGGAATAAAAAATTCAAGATAGCTTATTTGGATTCGGAATATCTAGTGGCTGATTCAATGATTCATTTTTTAGTGGAAGAAATAATAAAAGTTTCAATTATATTAATTATAAGTAAATTGATGCAAATGGCAAAAAATTAAAGTACCACGAGTAAAGTAATCTAGGGATTGTGGGAGGGTTAAATCCTAATTACCATTGAATTTTCTCAACTATTTCTCAATTGTCTTTAACGTTAAAAGCTTTTCGAATGGTAATGAACTATTTAAAATGTTTTCCAATTCTCATTGAAATATAAAATCTTTTTGCATCTGTCACTTGTTACTCATCTTTTCAATAGTTAGCTAGATGACATAGTAGAATAAGTCTGTGTATGAGTCAAATTAAAATTTTCATTTATATTATTCTACTCATTTTCAATCATATATTTTTTAATAAAATAATATTTTGCATCACTTTAATAATTTTTCATTATTTTTCAATCGTACATTCTTCATCAATTTACT